>OZ024829.1:23628259-23810759 GCA_964016985.1 Anodontia alba
TATGAATAGGTCAACATTTTGGATGATCAAGTAGATGAATGGGTCCGTTTTTTCGAAGGCCAGGTATATGAATGGGGTAGTTTTGAAATACTGGCTCGCACACCAGTACCAAAATTACCCCTAAGTTCCCCCTCCCCCACCAAATATAAAACCTTTTGATGTTTGTTTCTAACAGTTTTTCGAAGAAATGACCTCTGTGATGACATCAGAATGTCACAGTTTGATTCTCTGCACGCGACTGAAAATCTAATGAATATTGAAACACGTAGTAATATCTTTTGTGGAACCAGACTGCCAAAATAAAAAAAAAAATAAATAAAAAGATAGGAGAATAAAATAAAATAAAATAAATGAGGAACATCAGTAAAAGCAGGGAGACCAAAGGAACGCTGTCCATCTCTTTCCAGGTGTGTAGAGTACTCCCAAAATGGGTTCCTGCAAGTTTGCTGGGAAAAAAAGCTATCCTAAACAGGAGGTGTGTTGTAAAAAACCTTTTCAAGCATCGGTACCAAGCACTCACTACCCTTTCCCTCCCCATGAGGTGATAACTTTTGTTCAAACAAACAAAAAAAAAAGGCTAAGATTGTGAGGATGGAAATGGACTGGCTTGGTAACTTCTTACTTTTATTGCAAACAACATTTCTCAGTGATCACACAGGATGACATTTTATTCGAATAGCCTCCACAGCAGAGTGCTCTTGTCATATGCTGGCTCAAGATGAGTGTGGTATCCAGATAAGATTTTCTACTGTCTGTAGGTACATGTATCCTATATTCAGAGTATAATTGCCTTGGTGAGGTGATTAAAATGATTATAATATCTTGCCGAGGTGATCCTGATGCGCATCACACAAATGTTTCACGAAAAAGGCAGATTATGGTGAATATAATCATGTTATCTGGAACTACTACAGATATACCCTGTGAATAGTCTAAGTTGTTGCTGTTGACCTATCTGTGACCTGTCGTTGCGTAATGTGCTGCTTAATACAAACTCAAATGAATGCTTGCCACCAGAAAAAATCAAGCAATTTCAGACATTACTGAAAAATTCTGACTCTTAAATAAGTGGTGCCCTGCCTATCCACAGGAAAATCGGAATTGCATAATGCATAATAAAACGTTCAGATGTTAATTTAAAGACAAAAGTTGCAAACCAGATTGTGCGTGTTGCATATCTGGATACAAAACTTCGAAAGGGAAAAGTTAATAATGCAAAATGCAGTTTCAACAATACAAATTGAGATTGCACACTGCATAATCAAGTTTTTACCTAAATACTGTTCCATATATTTCAGACTGAATTTCAAGCTCATGTGCTCAGGGTAACCCTACCCTATCTGATTTTCCTGGTGAAACCTTGCATTGTTTTACCAAAAACTTGTAAAAAAAAAAAAATAAATAAAGATGGTGTTAGTGGGATAAACTATTCATGTAACTATCCTAGTAGGTCTGAGCGAACAGTTTGATCAGGGTCTACACTGTTTGCTATATTATCAGTGGACAATGGTTACAAATGACCCATGCATTAGCCATTACCTATATCCCACATACAGATCCTCACATTTCACTGTTTTAAACAACCTAAAGCTTTCAGCTGGCACTTTGAATTGAATTTTGTCATTTCAGATGCCTCTGACAATTCTTGAAGATGGAAAGCCACAGCAAATAAGTTTCTGGTTTTCAAGTAAAATTTGTTTGATGTACTTGGTAAGTTTGTTTTTGTCTGTACATTTTGGAGACTCTCCCAGGAGTGTCCAAGTTCCCCATTTCCCTAAAAATAATGGACCTTGTTCCCTAAGTGATTTTCAAAATTTCCATATTTCCTGTTCCTGAAAATTAGTTTTGTTCCCTTAAAATATTTGCCTATGTTCCCTTGTTCCCTGAAAATGAATGGGTATGTTCCCTTGTTCCCCCAAACCCCTAAGAAAGGCCTCACTTTGGGCATGATACAGTTCATACATGTGAGCTTTTAGGATCTGGCGTAAAACTCCCGATTTTTCTCCTCTCTTTACGACCTCCCGCTAGAGAAGCGGAATCTTCTGCCAAGAAAAAAATCCTATATTGATTTTGCCCCGAGATTCCATTTCAAGGTTTACTGTTATGATAATCCAATACTGAGGTATTTTTACATCAATTATCAGGTAAGTGGCTATCAACAACAGTTACTGTCTTTGTGAAATGTTTGAGTTTGGGCCGATACACTTCAAAGGCCGTTAAACGAATTGGCGACTTTTATAACCCCTTTGAAATTAACTAGTGTTACTTGAAATTTGAACTGGGAAAAAATGGATCTTATTTTGTTCAAACAAAATACTCGCCACCCGATCGGCTGTGCAGGCTACTCAGAATAATAAAACTGCTAATATTATATATAAAGAATGTCAGGCCTTGTAAGTCTGCTCAATAAATAAAAAAGACCCTTATCTCACCGCGCAGATGCACACACTAATCTGGATCTGTTCTTTTCGCATATGCGATATGGTACTTTCTTTTACTTGTCGGCACAGTTACTGTAAGCTTGTCAGTATGACTCTGCAAGAGATTAACTAACAGGTAGATTCGTGAGCCGCAAAAAAGTAACTTACTTCTTGGGCAAGATACGATGACCTAGACCAGCCTGTGCATAAAATGTTTGAAAAGGCGCTCTGTTTCTTGGCCCTGCAAACTCTGTCAAGCAAACTGAGTAAGTCCTGATTGGAATAAGCGGATGTGACACCCTTTCCTATTTTTTTTTTTTTTAAATCAGTAAGATACTTTTTTAGGTTTAAGTATTTAATGACCACCTGCACAATTATCCCAGATAGCAACAAGGAAAATTGTACCTTATAACCTATGCGAAAAACAGAGACCTAGATCAGCCTGCGCTTAACAAATGGAATTCCGATTTGTTTTTGGACTCTTTGGAATCAGTTTTACAAATAACATAGATCCTCAATTGATTGCGAAGATGCGTTGTCCCGGATGTGTCGGTCACTGTCTTGGTTAGTGGCATAAGCGGCAAGGTACATTTGTTGGTGAAGTAAATGATGTCCTCTTAGACCATTAGCGTTGTCACCCATATAAAAAAAAAATAACGTTGCAGCAAAGACAGTTAAACAATAGCCAGAAGCTGCAAAAAGTATATCAATATGAAAGGGGTGGGGGGCTGATATAAATGCCTTACCTGGAGCTGGTCCTGAGCTGTGCTGTATGCAAACAGTGCAGGCCCAGATCAGACTATTCCTGTTGGAGCAGTCTGATTAGGGTCTTCACTATATGTCAGGAACATGAAAAAAAAGAAAATTTGAACTAGTGTTCAAAATTTTAGGACAGTTACTGTAGATTAGGCTGTTGCACATTGCCATACAGGAATAGTAAAGGTCCACACAAGTCTGTGCATTTCACAATCTCATCAGGGCTTACACATTTACACATACAAGAATGGGTGGGGTTTACTGATAAGAGAGAAAAAGAGTCATTTTTTAAAATAAATAGAAAAGAATGAGTAACAAAGTGATGAGTCCAGTAAAATGAGGGCTTAAAATATAAAGGAAAATATTAACAGGAAAGTAAACAAGAGTTGTCAGAAGACAACGCAGCTCGGGATGATCCGATATGAAAACAATCTTTAAATATTAAAGATGAATGCAGAACTTAAACATAGTTGTAAATGACAGAGTATGACCTGACTTTGATGTCTGAAGAATGTCAAACTAAGGGATTGGGTATATGCCATTGAAATGTCTTCCCTTAGGTTGGTATAGACGAAATATGAAAACTGTATCTTACATGCTGAATCCCTTAGGTTGGAGTGGACGAACCATGAAAGCTATGTCTTGCATACGTCAGCAGTCATGCACACTTTTCAAAAAAGTATGACCTGACTGTGACCTAGGCAGGTCAAACTGAGGAAGGGTGTGTGCTGTTGAAAGGTCTTACCCTAAGGTAGGTGTGGGCCAAATATTAGAGCTATATCTTGAATACTTCAGCAGTTATGTACACTTTCCAAAACTTGAACCCAGAACTTGAAAGTGGGTTTAAATGACAAAGTATAACCTGAGCTTGACCTAGTCAGACTGTCAACCTGAGGAAGAGGTGTGTGCTATCAAAAGATCTTACCCTAAAGTAGGTGACGGCCAACTATTTAAGCAGTATCTTGAACTTCAGCAGTTGTGTACACTTTTCAAAACTTAATGGCAGAACTTGAACATGGATTTAAATGACAAAGTACAACCTGACCTTGACCTAGGCAGAAGGTCAAACTGAGGAAGGGGTTTGTGCTATTTAAAGGTCTTACCCTAAGGTAGGTGTAGGCCAAAGATAAAAGCAGTACCTTAAATTATTAAACATTGTGCTAACACAATCAACGCGGATAGACGCCAATGCCAATGACTGGGTGACAACATAAGCTCTTCAGGGACATAGTCCTGGTGAGCTAATAAAAAGTAAAAAAAAAATGATGAGGGTGAAATAAAGCCAACTGATCTGGATCTGCACTGTTTGTCAATCAGTAAGTGAATTTTTATCGACAACCTGGATTGTAATTTGATTGGCTGACAGTTTGAAGTGGGTGTGGCATCTTAATTAATTCAGCATGATAAGGGTTAAGTCAGTGCTTGGAGGCATATGCAAACTACGAGGGGAGTTCAATAAGTTCGTAGAACTCGGGGTTTAACTCACAGACTGGAAGATGGTTTCAGCATTATTTTTCAATATAATCCCCCTTTACTTCAGTGCATTTGGCCCACTTTTCTTTTAAGCAGTCTATGCCTTTGAAATAAAAGTCGTCTATTTGGTCCTCAAGCCAAGCCTCAGTAGCAGCCTTGAGCTCATCATCGTCCCGAAATCTTGTTCCTCAGTTGGATGCGCCGTCCGACTGGAGACCAGGAGGTCGCGGGTTCAACCCCCGCCGAGGTCGGCAACATTCTTTCGTGGAGATTGATCATGAAATATTTTCTACGGTCATTCTCTCCCTTCCGCTGATTCAAGAAGGGCAGTTGTCAGTTTCTGGCGAAAGAATGTGCACAATACTGGTTAACCGCTTAGAGGACTAAGCCTGCCCAGTAAATGTGTGGTTAGGTAAACTGACCGCGCTCGACATGACCCCATTGGGTTGACTGGGCCGTAAAACCTCAACACAAACAATCCACGCAAGTGGGACTTCAAATTTCGGAACAGATAATAATCACTTGGGGCCAGGGCTGGACTGTATGGTGGGTGATTTAACTGCTCGAACTTGCACTCACGAATAGCCGCTTGTGCAACTCTGGACTTGTGCACAGGGGCATTATCATGCAAAGGAAGGACACCAGCAGCTAGCTTTCCCCTTCGTTTTTCTTCAATAGCAACCCTTAATTGTTTAATGACATTGGCATAGTATTCTCCTGTAATTGAAGTACCAGCAGGCTTGTAATCTATCATTATAATCCCTTTGGAGTCCCAAAACACCGTGGCCATTACCTTGCTGGCTGATGGTTGTGTACGAAATTTCTTAGGTGGGGATGAGCCAGGGTGCTTCCATTGCATGGACTCTTTTTTAGTATCTGGGTTCCAGTGGTGAAGCCAAGTTTCATCTCCTGTTACAAGATGAGATTGAAAGTCTTCTGGATTGGCATTGTACACCTCCAGAAGTTCTTGACTTGACTCCACCCTTTGTTGACGATCTTGCATGTTCAGGTTTCTGGGTACTCACCTGGCAGATACTTTTGACATGCCTAAATGTTCATGGATTATAGTGTAAACACTTCCATTAGAAATACCACATTCTGAAGCAAGTTCGGCGATTGTTTAGCACAAGTCTCTCAACAAGGTCGATCATCTGGCTGATGACATCAGCAGGGCGACCTGGCCTTGGGTCATCTTCTGAGGAGTCTCACCCACTTTCAAATTCTGCTGACCACTTTGCCACTGTGGAATACTTTGGGCTACTATCACCACACACATCAGCAATGCGCCGATGGATTTCTTTGGCCTTTGTACCCTCCTTAGTGAGGAACTTTATGACTGCTCTGAACTCAATATTTTGACTTTCCGTTTTTGCCTATGGGTATAGGTTTTCAAACAAAAAGTAAGAGCAAAAAATGTACGTGTTGACTGAACGGCTGTTATCATTCAACTGACAAAGGTTTACACTGCACAAAAATGAAAAAAGAAATCTTGAATTGTATAGAAAAATACCAAGTTCTACGAACTTATTGAACTACCCTCATACATTGCTGTCATGTGAAGTATCTTGAGTCAAAGAGAGACTTCAATTTTTATTCTTTTTAAAAGTACTCTTTGTTTCCTAGGACAACCCTCATACAGTTTTTATTCTAATATAAGCCCCCTCTCTTATAAATGCCCCCTCCTACTTTTCAAGGAGAAAAGCATCAGTAAACACATGCAGCGTTGGGTTTAGGCCATCAAAATACACTCAAACCTCCATTATCCGGCCCCTGTTTACTCCAATTTTCTGTCCAATCTGGCCAAAAATATCAGTCTGTTGAATTCATCCATGTACCACAATGTTAAAATCTCTTGTCTACTCTGGACACTGCACAATCCAAATTCCGACCTACTTTTCCAGTCTATTGGGCACAATTTTTGCTGTGTATTCCGGTCAAAGTGTACTATGTCACAGTGTTTTAACATAATTGCTTTATATTGATTAGGACTAATACAGGTAAACTGCAGTTTTTACAATCAAACAGCTGATTGAGCAAAGTTAATTCCAATATCGTTCACGTTTCAATAGACACATTTGCATCAACCGCGGGAAAATGAATGTGATACCTCTCGTGATTTGTCCGACTGTCCATTAAACATATAACAGTACTTTTGCTCATTATACCCATGGCATATGAAGTATGTCAAGGGGTATATAGTTTTCGTCTTTTCATCCATCCGTCAGTCCGTCCATGCATGCATGCCTTCGTGTTTGCATCCGTATGAATGTTAACATTTTGCATCAATATTTTGCGTGAAGTTTTTTCCTTTTGCATATATTTTTGAAAGCTTACACTTTTGGATGTTGATGTTGATTAGTGTTACTACTAGATGATTACAGAATAGCTGACATCATTCGGCTGATGCTGCTGACCCAAGGTCAAGGTCATGGACTTAGAAAATAGTGTGATGTTTACGTCAAAGTTTTACGTGAATTTTTTTCCTATTGCATATAATTTTGAAAGCTTACACTTTAGGATGTTGATGTGTGGTTAGTGTTACTACTAGATAATTACAGAATAGCTGACATCATTCTGCTGATGCTGCTGACCCAAGGTCAAGGTCACGGACTTAGAAAATAGTGTGATGTTTATGTCAAAGTTTTACGTGAAGTTTTCTCCTTTTGCATATATTTTTGAAAGCTTACGCTTTAGGATGTTGATGTGTGGTTAGTGTTACTACTAGATGATTACGGAATAGCTGACATCATTCTGCTTATGCTGCTAACCCAAGGTCAAGTTCACAGACTTAGAAAATAGTGTGATGTTTACGTCAAAGTTTTATGTGAAGTTTTTGTCTTTTGCTTATTATACCCCTGGTACAGGGCTTCCGTTAAGCGGATGTACGGCGTATATTACGCCCTGAGATTGCCACCGGACGTCCAAATTGAACTTCAAAGACGTACCGCGGACTTCCGAAATTTCATTTGTTAGTCCGAAATCGATACCCGAGACGTCCAAAAATTGTCAAAAGGCCCGCCCACTTTTAACCAGTTGTATGATGTTTGCCCCGCCTACTTACTGGAAATTCTCTACCTGTTTTGACTGAGCTTTAAGGACGTCCCACTTTCCGCTTGCGGGAGTTTTATTGACAGCCGTGTCAAGCGTCGCGGCACCCTTTTGATGTTTGCGTGATCACTGCGTGTATTTGTAACGCGTGCTGAGTTGATTAATTGATGTTTTTATAATTAAATTTTCTACTGCGACCCCGAAAATATTCGTTGAAATTATATGAAGTCATTATTATTTTTTAATATTCACGTCTTAAAATCTAAAATTATTATTTTGCTAAGAACGTGTGTCGTCTGCAACACTTCCGGGAATTGCCGAGTGAAATTCTATAAATAAATAAATAACAATTATGCACAGAACGCAAATTAAAATTTGTTCGAATTTAGAAGCTTACGTTTGTCATGACATAAGCAATTTTTCGGATGAAAAGAAAATATATTTTTCGTCAAAATTTTCGGAAAACCCGTTTCTAAATGCGTAGCCTTGTTCCGTTTGCGCTGCTTACCAGCGCGGAAAAGACGCAAAGTAAGTCTAAATATAGGCGATTTGCAATGTTTTTGCTTGCTTTTCTCCGCGAAAGAACGTTTTGCTGTTGGTATTTCATCAAGAGCTGCCTTTAATTTGTTTGTTGTTGTACGAGTCGGCGCCGTTTTCCCGCAATTTTTTGTGAAGTAAGCAGCTCGTTCGCTCGTGTTGATCAGCTTCAGTCTGAACAAATATTTCATTAAATACATTTCTGCAAAATAATTTCAGCATAGTTTATTTTTAAGAAAACATGTTTTGGGTGTTTTCTCTCATGTATTTTCTTTTCTTTTTTCTTTCTCTGGGCTTTGAAACGAATGATAAGTTGTACCAATGTTGATGCTTTCTCTAAGGTCCGACATACAAGTACAGGCTTTCCAAAAAGATGCGATCGAATTTTAATAAGCGTTAAGGACATTTTTAAAACACATCTAAGAGAAGCATATATCATGATGGTTCTGTGTGACACTGAAATAAGAACCTATGTTCTAATTAAGAATGGGCAGACTGCCGCAGCACGGAAAAAAAGTGGGACTTCCTAGATTTTCCTGTGGGACTTCCAGATTTGAGGGGTAGGAAGTCTGGGACTTCCAGAGTCTGGAAGTTAATGGAAGCCCTGATACGAAGTATGCCGAAGGGGTATATAGTTTTCTTCCATTCCGTTAGTCCCTTCGTCTGTCCATCCATCCGTCAGTCCGTCCGTCCCATTCTATAACCAAGTTTTACTTCAAAGTTTTTTGATTACTTATAACTCTGCAGCCACTATCAAAAACTTTTCATATATGGTATGGGGGTACCTGGGAGGGTTCTCTTCCATTCTACATCTATGGACCCTTGAGTCATGCCCCAGGGTAAGGCTAAAAGTCAAAATCTAGGACACCCCCAATAAAGTAGTATATTGCAGTTTGTTTATACAAAAAACCTCTTATTAAAGAAGGATGAGCATCAGACATATTTATCACATCAACATTCAGTGTAATAAGGTCAAGGTCATTGTGACCTTATTTTCATGCTTCAGTGATTTTGACATATTTTGAAACCTATTTCATGGATTAATGCCTCAGTAAAGTAGTATATTGCAGTTTGTTTATACAAACAACTTCTTAAAGAAGGATGGGCATCAGACATGTTTATCACATCAACATTTAGTGTAATAAAGTCAAGGTCATTGTGATCATATTTTCATGCTCCAGCAATTTTGCCTTATATCTTGAAGATTACTACATGGATTAATGTGATACTTTGAATACTGGTTCTGTGTGACACCACATTTGCAGCATAACAAATGTAGGTCGCCTTGACCTATATTTCATGGTCCAGTAATTTTGCTGCATATCTTGAATGTTAATTGATGTATGGTCATCATTATTTGGAATTATGAATTAGTATGATCCAACAGTTGACCTAAAAGTAAATGTAGGTCACTGTGACCTATATTTCATGGTCCAATGATTTTATGTTACATCTTGAAGACAATTTGATGTATTACTATCATATTTTGGGATTATGTGACCTATATTTCATAGCCCTGTGATTTTGTCTTATATCTCCCACTGTTTGATACCTAAATGTTATATTTACATATAATAACACAGTGTGACCCAAACTTTCACCTCAAAATAAATATAAATCAGTATGACCTATATTTCATGGTCTAGTGATTTTGCTTAATATCTTAGATTATTTAATAGATTAACATCATAGTTGGTGTAATGCATCATTGTGACCATCATATCAATTTCTCAAGTATGTGTAGGTCAGTGACCTGTATTTTATGGACCAGCAAATTTGCTTCATGTCTTGAAGACTATTTACTCCGGGAAAGTTGTACTTGGGATGATAGATCAGTGTCACTCAGAGTTCAGTTTTCAGATTTTTAACGCTGCCAGCAATTGAGTCACATAGAGGCAGCGCCAGATAAATCTGGATTAGTTATACTGGACTACTGGGTTGGCTTGAAATGGTGCCTAGTTATAATTCATAACTCGGTCACCTCGCCCAGACATGGAGTGCGTGCACGTCCAGACCTCGTGCGTGTCCAGATCTCGTGCGAGAGTAGTAGTCCAGCCTGTAAGTTGCAGAACTTTGACGATCGGCCGAAAAGTTTGAGCTTTTAATCTTGTACCTAATGCGTGTCGATTCCGACTACATGGTGCATTAGGTACTCAGCTCGAGTCGTGCTAAGGTTTCAGTCACTAGCCGAGGAAGGGAGTCGCCGAAGGGGTGTCCTCACCCAGGCTGCCTCCTGCTTTCAGCCCCCTTCTTGTAGACTCTAGGCATTGGTAGCTTCTTATGAAAGGTAGTGCAACCCGAACTAAATCCTTTCCGTCGGACATCCTCCAGAGTGGAGTGCCGACAAACTTGTACTCGCTCAGGGCCCTGAGGAGTACACCAGGCATAACTGAATCAGACATGGTTATTCGTTATTTAGCGATGTTGACACTTCAGAGGTCGAAGGTCCAATGAGGTGTCACTCAGAGACTGACATTGTAAACTATATATTGCCTTATATCATTGTCATTAACTTTAAAATATTTTATAATTATGAAATGGCACCGGCTGGGGATATTCGTGACCCTCTGGGCACTTGCTCTAGTTTTCATTGTCCTATAACACCTTTTATCATCACTTTGTTTATTCTGCAGTAAGTGTCAAACTGTTCAACTTAAGGTTATGTATGATTATGTAATTAGCACAGATTAACATACCGTTAGGCACGTGCTAGTTTCAACACTATCGGCAGCTTCAAAAGTGCAGAACAGTCACATTAGCATGAATTAGTGTATACAAGATTTTTTATTATTGAAGTTTTTATTTGTGTAAACAAATGTCAAAAAAGTGATTTTAAATTGTGTTGAACTTCGTACATGCTTTCTTTATATGGAATACATTTTGTGTGTACAACTGTGCAATATATCCATTCTCTACCCTTTGTTGGATTCCTACACCGAGCAGAGTCATCTTGAAGTCACGTGGGTAAGTCATTCTGTCTATTCTGGCCACCTATGTAATCCATCCATTTTTCTCAGTCGGAAAGCTGGCTAGATTAGACAGGTTGGAGTTTATCTTATTTTTGGCCAAAATTTAGACTCAGGACTGTCATTTTAGCAGCAACGAATTGCAACGCCCTTGGGGCGTATAGTAGAATAAATATGGTAGATTTTCTTTTTCACTTTAGATGCCAATTTTGAACTGAACTTTATAATTTCAGGTGCCATTTGAAATTTATTGAATGTCACAGTACCAGGGAGGGCCACAATAGCAGTTTATACTACTCAAGCAAAAGTTTTCCGGTGGATTTGGTAAATTTGTTTTTTGTCATTATACATAGCTCTTGGTAAAATGTTTTTTTCTATCCAAAAGTATTGATACTTTTTGTTACTTCTCCATGAAAACATATTTTGTGGGTACTCATTAGAAGCACCTCACTGAGGCACATCTAATGAGTACCCACATGTTTTTTTGTGGAGAAATATGACAAATATTTACCTGAAACCCACTCTTATCTAGACCTATGAATATATACTGACCCCAAAAACCTATGCAAAGACTACCAAGAAAAGTAAGATGAATAAATTATTTTTTTCTAAAGCAATAAAAACTTACCTATGCATGTTGATCCAGAATTTATTAAATGCATACTTATATGAAGGAATAAACAATTCAGATATACCCCTAGTTGTAATGTACATGCATATTTTATAAAGAAGATCAATTTTACAATCTTCAGGTATTAGTCTTTGTTTCTTCTGCCATTTAGAAGTGTTGGCATTTCAGTTTTGGGTCGGTATACTTTTGACTATGATACATAATACAATAATTGTCCTAAAATATTTTACACCAGCTTTTGTGAAAAATGATATATGCAAAACAGTGCAGACCCAGATCAGATTGCTTCCTAGCATTCTGATCAGGAACTGTACTGTTTCCCATTCTACTATGCATTTTATGAAATGCATAAAAAATTAAAAAAATGGAATGAAGTGTTGAAAATTTTAGGACACACTGTATATTATAATTAACAAAGTGCCAAGCAAAAGTTGCAGCAGACCACATTATAATTTTTTTTAGAGAAATAGAAGAGATTTACAAGAAATGTCAAGACTCATTTTTTCTGAAAAATAAAAGCAAAATCAAAATTGTCACCTGCTGCAGTTGTGATTGGCTCTTTAAGGGCTTGTTGGACTGTTGCACAGTGCTTTATACAGAAGTAGTAAAGGCCCTTACCAGCATACCTTATTTGACCTAATTACTGCACTGTGCATTTAGGTTTTTCAAAACTACTGGGAAAACTTGTGGTAAAATATGTACCTACCTATACTATAAGGGCAGACTTTAAAGCTCAGCACTCTGAATAAAATTTTCAGCAGATGACATTTTGAAATATTTTCCTTATTTTTCCCAGAAGACAGGATTTGACATTTCATGCAGATTATCTCCAATGGAGATACATGCTTGAAATATCAAATCTTTTGTTCTGGGAAAAAAAAAAAATAAGAAAAATATCACCTATTTGTCTTCTGCTGAATTAGCCAAGAAATGTTAAAGGTTAAAAACAAAAAAGATTGCCTTGGGAAACGATTTGCGTGAAACATAAAATCCGTTTTTGGGAAAAATATTTTTAAATGTCTGTTGAGTTTTGACCCAGCTTTCTAAGCCTTAAATCCTTGATTGATGTGATATAGTGGTCTTATTTCTCCATATAAACATATAGTGGGGTACTCAGAGAGGATGTTCTTCAAAAAATAGCCATCAGAAAACATTTCAAACAAATAGTATCAGAAAAGCTTTAAAAAATAGGCCATCAGAAAAGATGGCAAATCCTGCAACCAAATTGCCACTCCAAAATTTGGTGTACTCAATAAGATACAGTGGAAATATTTAAACAGTCCAAACTAAATAGATGTAAAGATAATAGATGAAATGTTGGCAAAATGATAAAGTGAAAACAATGATAGCTATACTGTAAATGGTTTTATTTTTGCATGTCATTACGAAAACAAGCTTATTCAAATAAACTAAAAATTTTACCACCAAAAATTTTCAGATAAAAAATTCTGATATTTTTCATATTTCAGCTCAAACCATAGCTTGTGGGTACTTGTTAGAACTGTCTCACTGAGGCAGTTCTAACAAGTACCCATAATCTGTGTTTTTGAGCAGAAATAAGAAATACTGTACACCCCTGTAAACCCCAGTTTTACTATATAAAAGTGGGGCTTAACGGCGTCAAAATTATATAGGTATGTTTTCGTGATGTCTTTTATTTTCATTTATTGTTCTTTTTTTTAATATTTTATTTGATTTATTTATTTTTGTTTTTTTTTTGGTTAAAAATCACACTTTCGATGCAATTACTTCATATCATTTGTACAGGCTACACATTATTTGCAAATACTTTGAATTTGTGAGTCTACATTTTAACTGCACAATACATTAACCTATAGATAATTTGCTATTCTATTCTGTATTTCACACCTTCCACAGAAAAAACGACAGTTCAGTCGTCTTAGGAGTCTTAATCCAGAAGGTCCCTTAGGCAGTTACCGGTATGATGTAACTCTTCCCGCCTAATCAATCACATGTCAGTTTCTTTTCTGTGGACAAGAAATTAAACAAAGGATTTTTCTTCTGGTGAAAGAAATCTTATTTATTTCTTTTTTTCCCTGGTTAACTTTCTCAATCCTTTTCTTTCTTGTCATACTCTGTCATTCCTTCCACTAAATATGTTATTTATTTGAATTTATCGTTTTTCAATTTCTTTTTTTCTTTCTCGCTTGTTTTCCTGTCATGAGTTTTCACGACCATTGATGAATTACGCCTGTGGCAATTGTGGACATATCAAGGCTCGATGGGACAATCACTATAATTCCCTGTCTTGTTCTTCATGTTCTAGGTTTTCATCTTGTACTATATGCTGCCAGTGGTCAGAAAACATGTGGCCTCTTGCTGAGAAGAGAAGACTTCACTCGATGAGGAGGTCAGTTATGACAAAAAGAAGACATAACAAGAAGAGAAGTAGGAATGTATCAGAACCATCTGATACAAATTCGTTAGATGGGAGCACTGCCCTGCATGGCTCTACTGCCAAGGGCCAGACCCAGAGAAGACATAGGTTGTCTTCTTCTTCATCTTCTTCAAGATTGGCCTCTTCGGATTCACATAAGAAAAGCAAGAAATCGAAGAGGTCGAAACACTGTCATAAAAGGAGAAGAAGACGATCGACGTCATCCTCTTCTTCCTCACATTCTACACAATAAGAGAATGATTACGGTAGATACAAAAGAGTAAAACATGCTCCTCAGGTTGCATAAATATCACTTCTGCTGCAATCTGCAGAACCTATTAATATAACAACTAATTTACCGGAAAATGTGTTACAAACAGCCAAAGACTCGGGTTCTGACTCAGAAGCTGAAGTTTGGTCATTTGATAGGGCTATAAATGAAGTTTTTAGGCTTTTGCCCCAAGAATTATGCCCCAAAACTCCACAAGAACAGACTCCAGTCAAGCCTTTGTCTGGGATAGAACATTTAATGGAGTCGCATGCTACTCCATTATTGGTTCTACCCCAATCAAAACTGGTCAAAAACACTGATAACTTCATTCAAAATAAACTGGATACTGACAAATGTTGTAAAGATTGGATATGTCCTCAAAATTTGGTCACATCTCTTGCACCTACCAAATTTTATAAGAGTCATAACCAGTATTTCCCTACAGAGAATATACCACCATTAGAGGCAGATGCTTCCCTGTTAGATTTCTCTAACAAGGGAAAATCATCAATTCCTGTAAAAAACATCGAAGCATGGGAAAAAGAGGGCTTGCAAACTTAATTGCCATCAATTCGCATGCAGACTTGTTTTCATCGGCAGCATATGTATGCCTACAACAAGAATTGATGTTGGTTGCGGCCCTTTCAAGACTACTTGAGGCCCTAGCGAAATCGATAAAACATTCCACAGCTATGTCCACCATATTAGCTACAGAGATTTTTCAGGCTAGATGAGATTTGGCATTAGCCAACTCTAAATTGCTTTTAGACAATTCCAGCTATGACTTAAGGAATGCCCCGATTAATTCCAAAACCCTATTTGACGGAAAGATCAAAGAAGTTGCATGAGGCTTGGCAACAGAGAAGTCTCCACTTCATCAAATACACCTGTTCAACAACAAAAGCCTTTCCCTACGCCAAGAGCTTTTAAGATACCTAAAGTTCCTAACAAACCGTCTAGACCTAAGCAGACATAACCATACAGGCCTAAAACACAGTCTTGATCCTATATGTTAAGTAACAAAAAGGATTTCGTTAAGAGGAGTAGTAACTCCAAACAGTTCCCCTACTCTAAACTTGCCTGTTCCTCCACAAAGTTCTGAAAGCCAACCCTTTCCATGCCAGTCTTGCCAAGTCCGGACCTTCCAGTGGGGGGAAAGTTGGCCCACTTTGTGGAACAATGGGAAAAATTGACAGACAGCAAATGGGTCCTATCTGTCGTTAGAACGGTTTCAGGATACCCTTCAGGTTAATTTCTCCCCTTTCTTCTGTTCCGATCAAACTCAGTCAATCTTCCTCACCATTACTTCGAGAAGAGATCAACATACTTCTCCAAAAATGGGCAGTGGAAAGGGTACAAGATCCGGGAGCTTCCGGCTTTTACTTCTGGCTATTCCTTGTACTAAAAAAGAATGGAAAGTTACGCCCAGTTATAGATCTTTCTTTACTGAACCTGTACATAAAGAAACAACCATTCAAGATGGAGACAGACAAATCTGTAAGACTATCGATTGTGAGCAACAACTGGGCTATCTCCATAGACTTGACAGATGCTTACCTTCACATTCCAATACAGCCTCAATCCAGAAAGTATCTTCGGTTTGTCTATGAAGATCAGATATTCCAATTCACGGCGTCCCGTGCTGGTCCCGGGCTTAGAATAGGCCAGACGTACCCTCTGCGTGACGTACGAGCCGTCTAAAAGAGGCCGCCCGTGACCACCCGGGCCCTCGAAATAGGTGGCTGCCTTCCGCTTCTGTGGCAGTTAGGTAAAACCCCTAACAATACAGAGCAACCGTCCGTTCAACCGGTATAATTCCAGACTATAAAATAACATTTATTGAAATGCATCTTAAATTGGAAAAAACAAATTTCGCGAGATCTATCCTTTTAAACCTTTCCTATCTCATGTTACTAACATGCTTCATTTGTTTGTGTATCATTCTGTGCCCGTGGGTCGCACATGGGACGAAGATTATAACCTCATCTGTATTTAACATGTGTTTGTCTTGTGTTTGTGTCATTTTTTCCGAACTCTAGCATTCTCCACATTAAAAAGTAAGATGCATTTAATATTGTTAGATAAAAAACTAAACGTTTTTCAAGGTATGAAAGCTACATATCATTTGAAAGCTACATATCATCTAACACAGCTTATTTGTTTGACTCTCTTAAAAAATGAATCCAAAATGAATCCTTCTTTTAATAAACTGTTTATTTTAAATATGGATCTCCTAATTTATATTAAAAATAACCTTTCAATTTCCCAGACGTTTTCGGCCTCCCTTGTCTGTAGGGAATAAAATCTACAGATCACTTTCCTTCTGTAGTGGATAGACTGTAATCCCCTATTAAAACAGGAACCACCTGTTTGCCGTGGGTGGCGTCTAGTATGCTGGGATTGGGGAACCTGATGATTGAGGAAAGCCCAGGGATCTCCAGCTTTTCAACACATCATTTTGGCCCTTATTTCAGATAGAAGAGCGGTCTGGGTTAGATCCGGCCTGGATCAATCGGCTCAGTCGTGCCAAGCTCTAGAAGCGCACAACTTGTTCTTAGCTTCTTTCTCTCTTTCATACGTATCTTTATGGTACCAAACCGGGCTTATTTTTCTCATGTTCCTCTAACTTTAAGTGAGTTTCAATGGGCGGCGGCTGAAGGGTCAATTGGTGGGCTTGTATTGGGGCTTTGGCGGAAACCTCTGTGAGTGGAGGCTGTGGATATGGGGATGAACTCAACTGTTCATAAATTTTTCTATGGAAATTTAGATGAATAGGTGGGAAATCATCTAAGCATGAGGCCGAGCTGAAGACTCTGATCTTGACACCGAGTATAATAGCAATGTAGCCTTGACGTTAGAAATAGGAGATCCATTTCTGTTAAACGTCCCCTTGTAGGGCTCCATGGAGGGTGGGGCGCATAGCTATCGAATCAAAAATTTCATCATCATGGCCTCTCGAAAACGATTTCTGGCGTTCGACTCTTCGGAGGACGACACGCAACCGACTACTTTTACTTTCAAAGCAAATGAGAACTTCGCTAAATTTTTAGTGATTTCGAGTAAGGAAGACAAACCAATTACTTCACTGTCTCCTTTCATCATAGAAAAGCAAATAGAATCTTTAATAGGCACTCCAAAAAATGTAAAAAAATTAAAAAATGGAACTCTTTTGGTCGAAACTAACAGAAAATCTCAAACTGATAATCTCTTGAAAATTACAAAATTCTTTAACATTAATGTCTCTGTCACGGAACATAAAACACTCAATAGTTGCAAAGGTATTATCCGTGACAGGATGCTAAAACATGAAACTGAAGAAAATATCACAGAATATCTTAACACACAAGGAGTAACAGCTTGCAAACGTTTTAAAATTAAAAAAGATGGAAACTTTATAGAAACAAATACACTTTTACTAACTTTCAACACCACAACTTTACCGAAATCACTAAAAATCTTTTACCGAATTATACCGGTTGAAGTCTACATTCCAAATCCTCTGCGGTGTTTCAACTGTCAGAGGTTTGGACATCATGAAAACGGCTGTCCGGAAGCACCTGGATCAGTATGTGAAAAATGTGGTATGGGTGACTTTGATCACTCAACAAATGCTTGTAAAAATGAAGCCAAGTGTGTGAACTGTCACAAAAACCATCAATCAAAATCAAATCAGTGTGAAATTTGGAAAAAAGAGAAAGAAATAATGAAAATTAAAGTTACACAAAAAATTACTTATTTGGAAGCCAAAAAGATTCAAGAAAATCAACCTGAAATCACCTTTGCAAAAGTTGTTCAATCCCTAAACACTAAACCTGAAACCAAAGAAACTTCTACCCAATTTAACGAAAAAGATTCTGTCATCAAAGCAAATTCAAAAGTTATTACTCCTACTCTAAAACCTAAACCTAAACCCACATCTACTCATCAGTCTAGACCACCAACAAAATCTCAAAACAGTTCACAAACACAGCCGACTAAAACAAGTGGATCACAACAGAGATCCAGGTCCAGGACAGCTGACCAGAAAGGAAAAAATGGAAAAGAAAAAGATAAAGATAAAGTACCAAATCCATATAGTAAAGGGGCGTCGGCCGATCCGATCAAGTTGGTCAATCGGTTCGATTCCCTTGAGAACATGGAGTTAGAGACTGACTCCTCCATGTTCTCGCAGTCTCAGAGAAAACAAAAGGATTAAGTTCCTTATTTTCAAATCATCTCTCCATTTATCATGGATAAAAAATCAATTATTCAGTGGAACTGTCGAGGACTAAAAGCAAATTATAACGAAATTTTAATTTTAACAACACTACTTTCTCCGACTGTCTTTTGTCTCCAGGAAACCTTTTTAAAAAATACAGATAATATTAATTTTAAAAATTATAGTTTATATAATCATATCGCAACTGAAAATCAGAAAGCCTCAGGAGGTTCATCTATCCTTGTAAAATCAAATGTTCCTCATAGACAGATAGATATAAATAGCAATTTACAAGCTGTTGCTGTAAATGTCACTCTGTCTAAATCCATAACAATTTGTTCTCTATATCTTCCTCCACACTGTAAATTTTCTAAACACGATTTAGAAAATCTTATAAACCAGTTACCTCGTCCTTATTTATTATTAGGTGACTTTAATAGTCACAGCAAACTATGGGGTTGTCTGGATACAAATGACAAAGGAGAAATAATAGAAAATTTTATTGCAGAAAATGATTTATGTTTATTTAACGATAAACAACCACTTATCTTCATTCTCCTACAAGAAATTATTTTGCTTTAGATTTGTCTATACGCTCTCCAAATATTTACTTAGATTTTGATTGGTCAGTTTTAGATGACCTTCATGGGAGCGATCATTTTCCAATTAAAATTAAAGAAATTACATCGACAAATGAAGACCATCATTCCCGATGGAATTTGAATAAAGCAAACTGGGAGAATTTTATGGAGCTATGTAATGAAAAATTAAATCCTGAAATGTTTAAAACAGCAGATGATATACAAGCTTTTACTGATACACTAATTCATGTAGCCGAAAAATGTATTCCAAAGTCCTCGACACGTTCAAAAAGAAATAGACCTTGGTTTAATAAACATGTTAAAAATTCAATAAATAAAAGAAAATCTGCCTTACGAAAGTTCAATAGGCAGCCAACAAAAGAAAATCTAATCCATGCCAAACAAATGCGAGCTAAAGCTCGCAAGACAATAAAAACGGCTAAAAGAACATCTTGGCAGCAATAAGTCTCCAAACTTAATTCTAGAACTCCAGCAAAGAAAATATGGGACATGATTCGAAAAATTACTGGCAAAAATAAAAATAACAAGCATGTCCATATTAAATCAAATGGAAATATATGCTCAACGACTAAAGATATTTCCAATGCACTAGGAGAGAATTTTCAGAAAAACTCTTCTAGTGCAAACTATTCCGAAACCTTTCAAAACATAAAACAGGAACGAGAGAAAGAGCATCTAAATTTTACGTCACTAAATCATGAAAAATATAATGTACCATTCACAGCTTCAGAATTATTAGATGCTCTTCATAAATCCCATGATACAGCTGCTGGTCCTGATGACATTCATTATCAAATTCTTAAACATTTACCCAATAACGCTTTAAAAACTTTATTAAATATTTTAAATGATATTTGGATCACTGGAAAATTTCCAAAAGACTGGAGTAAAGCAACGATTATACCTATACCAAAACCAAATAAAGATCATACTGAAGCCAATAACTACAGACCTATTGCTTTGACAAGTTGTTTATGTAAAACAATGGAGAGAATGATTAATGATAGGCTGGTTTGGTTTTTGGAATCAAACCAGCTTATAACAAAATATCAAGCTGGATTCAGAAAAAATAACTGTACAAACGATCATTTGATTCGTTTGGAATCCTTTATTCGTGATGCCTTTATTAAAAAAGAACATGTCGTAGCTGTATTTTTTGATCTTGAAAAAGCTTACGATACTACATGGAAACATGGCATCATGAAAGATTTACATAAATTAGGCCTTAAAGGCCGATTACCACTTTTTATTCAAAATTTTTTATCAGATCGAACATTTAATGTTCGAATAGGTAATACGTTATCGGACATATTTAAACAAGAACAAGGTGTACCACAGGGAAGCATTTTATCACCTACCTTGTTTGGCATTAAAATTAACGATATTGTTAAATGTGTGAAAGACCTTGATTGTTCGCTTTTTGTTGACGATTTTGGAATATTTATTAGATCGAAAAATATGGAAACCATTGAATTCAAACTACAACGATGTTTAAACAATATAGAAGATTGGGCAACAGAAAATGGTTTCAAATTTTCAAAAACAAAAACTCAATGCGTTCATTTTTGTAAGATACGTCAGCTACATTTAGATCCTCATCTCACCATATACGGTAGTCCAATTCCAGTCGTCAGTGAAGCAAAATTCCTGGGTCTTTTGTTCGATAACAAATTATCTTTTATACCACACATCAAAGCTTTAAAAGCTAAATGTCTTAAAGCACTTGATATTCTTAAAGTTCTCTCCAGTTCCGACTGGGGAGGAGATCGTACTGTTCTTTTAAATCTTTATAGATCTTTAATTCGATCTAAACTGGATTATGGATCCATAGTTTATGGATCCGCTAGAAAATCTTATTTGAAATCTTTGGATATTATTCATCACCAAGGTTTACGTCTGGCTCTAGGGGCTTTTCGTACTTCCCCGTCGAAAGTTTATACGCTGAATCAAATGAACCATCATTGTATATAAGAAGAGAGAAATTGTCTCTTCAATATGTTACTAAATTAGCCGCCAATCCACGTAATTCAGCCTATGATTGTGTTTTTAATCCTAAATATGAAAGATTTTACAACAACAAACCAACGGCTATTAAACCCCTTGGCCTGAGAATACAATCGTTACTTGAAGAGGCCAATATCAATATTAAAAATGTTCAGCATTTTTCTTTTCCATCAAAAGAGCCATGGACGTTAAACCCTCCAAAGATTATTTTAGACCTTCATAAAAATAAAAAAACAGAAGTCGAGTCGCATATTTTTAAGAATGAATTTTTAGAAATCAAATCAAATTATAAACATTACCTGTCAATTTATACAGATGGTTCGAAACAAGATGAGAAAGTTGCTTGTTCTGTTATTAGTCCAAAGTTTACTGACAGTATCAGATTACCTGATAATAGCTCCATTTTTACCGCCGAAGCCAAGGCAATTGATATTGCACTTTACTATATCAGAGATCAGTCTGAAAAACAGTTTATCATTTATTCAGATTCTCTTTCTGTATTAAAATCTCTTAAAGATTTACACCATAGAAACCCATTAATTCAGCAAATTCTTAAAAAATATTATTATCTTTCCGCTTCAAAAGAAATTGTATTTTGTTGGCTTCCCAGCCACGTTAATATTCGTGGAAATGAATTAGCAGATTCAGAAGCCAAATCTGCATTATCCTTAGTAATAACCAATTTCAAAATTCCTCACTCCGACTTTAAATCAAACGTCTGTCAATACATCAACAACAAATGTCAGTCTGTTTGGGAAACACAAACTTATAATAAATTAAATGAAATCAAACCAAATTTTAACAGCAAATGCACATTCTCAAATCTCAGCAGAAAAGAACAAACAAAAATCACGAGATGTAGACTTGGACACACTAGAATTACTCATTCTTATATTTTAAACAATGAACAAGCTCCATTCTGCATTCCTTGTAATGAACCTTTCACAGTCAAACATTTTCTTATCACTTGTGCTGAATTTAATCACATTCGCACAAAGTATTTTAATATAAAAACTATAAAGGAACTTTTTGATATGCCAACTCAGAAAATACTCGACTTTCTTAAAGAGATCGGACTTTTTAATAAAATATGATCAGTATTTTTAATAACTTAAAATCATTGATACTTTATCTCTTTAAAATAAACACATCAATCCTAGATATTTTTAAATTTCTCATTAAATAAAATCATCATATAACATAAAACTTATTAGACGCTATATGCCCTTTTAGGGTTGAGCGTCTATAAACAAAATATCCATCCATCCAATTCACGGCCTTAACCTTCAGAATGTCGCTAAGTCCGTGGATTTTCACCAAATTAGTGAAGATAATAGCATTGCACCTATGTCAACATGCCATTTCAGTTTTTCCATACCTAGAAAATTGGCTGATAAAAGATCTGATTTGCTATCGACTCCTATCTCAGACAAAATATTGCCTTCAAGTTGTACAAGATCTAGGTTTCATTCCAAATTTAAAGCAGTCAGAATTAATACCAGCTCAGAATTTCATGTTCATAGGCATGGAATGTCTGACATAACAAGAATTAGGGTCCCAGCAGACCGAGTCGAGGCCCTAATTTTGACTATCAGATCAGTTCTTTCCCACAATCAAGTATCGGCACGAACTTTCCTTTCTCTTTTGGGCAAACTCAGAGCAGCAGCAGATTTTGTTCTCCTAGGCAGACTTCACTTACGACCCCTGCAGATGTGTCTTTTGTCAGTCTGGATGGAGACCCCACATTCTTCTTCTCAATCATCAGATCACAATCAACAGTATGCTTTGATTTCATTTGAAATGGTGCACAACAGTCGCTTTGCATGAGGAACTTCCATCCATCCTCCAGATCCCAATATATTCCTTTTTATAGACGCCAGTCATTACGGATGGGGAGCTCATCTAGAGCTGATGAGACTGTCCTTTCATGGTCACTGGACAGAAGACCAATCCCAGCTCCATAGCAGTATGTTAGAAATGATGGCCATTCATCTCGCTTTGAAGAAAGCCACAAAACTTTTCACCACTCTTTCATCATGACATCTATCGACAATACAACAGTGGTCTCCTATATCAACAAATAGGGTGGAATTCATTCTCCCAATCTAAGCAGCCCCGTGCTGGTCCCGGGCTTAGAATAGGCCAGACGTACCCTCTGCGTGACGTACGAGCCGTCTAAAAGAGGCTGCCCGTGACCACTCGGGCCCTCGAAATAGGTGGCTGCCTTCCGCTTCTGTGGCAGTTGGGTAAAACCCCTAACATAACAGAGCAACCGTCCGTTCAACCGGTATAATACCAGAATATAAAATTCATTTATTGAAATGCATCTTAAATTGGAAAAAACAAATTTCGCGAGATCTATCCTTTTAAACCTTTCCTATCTCATGTTACTAACATGCTTCATTTGTTTGTGTATCATTCTGTGCCCGTGGGTCGCACATGGGACGAAGATTATAACCTCATCTGTATTTAACATATGTGTTTGTCTTGTGTTTGTGTCATTTTTCCGAACTCTAGCATTCTCCACATTAAAAAGTAAGATGCATTTAATATTGTTAGATAAAAAACTAAACGTTTTTCAAGGTATGAAAGCTACATATCATTAGAAAGCTACATATCATCTAACACAGCTTGTTTGTTTGACTCTCTTTAAAAATGAATCCAAAACCCTTCTTTCTATAATAAACTGTTTATTTTTAAATAAGGATCTCCTAATTTATGGTAAAAATAACCTTACAATTTCCCAGACGTTTTCGGCCTCCCTTGTCTATAGGGAATAAAATCTACAGATCACTTTTCTTCTGTAGTGGATAGGGTGTAATCCCCTATTAAAACAGGAACCACCTGTTTGCCGTGGGTGGCGTCTCGTATGCTGGGAGAGGGGAACCTGATGATTGAGGAAAGCCCAGGGATCTCCAGCTTTTCAACACATCATTTTGGCCCTTATTTCAGATAGAAGAGCGGTCTGGGTTAGATCCGGCCTGGATCAATCGGCTCAGTCGTGCCAAGCTCTAGAAGCGCACAACTTGTTCTTAGCTTCTTTCTCTCTTTCATACGTATCTTTATGGTACCAAACTGGGCTTATTTTTCTCATGTTCCTCTAACTTTAAGTGAGTTTCAATGGGCGGCGGCTGAAGGGTCAATTGGTGGGCTTGTATTGGGGCTTTGGCGGAAACCTCTGTGAGTGGAGGCTGTGGACAGGGGGATGAACTCAACTGTTCATAAATTTTTCTACGGAAATTTAGATGAATAGGTGGGAAATCATCTAAGCATGAGGCCGAGCTGAAGACTCTGATCTTGACACCGAGTATAATAGCAATGTAGCCTTGACGTTAGAAATAGGAGATCCATTTCTGTTAAACGTCCCCTTGTAGGGCTCCATGGAGGGTGGGGCGCATAGCTATCGAACCAAAAAAATTATCACCATGGCCTCTCGAAAACGATTTCTGGCGTTCGACTCTTCGGAGGACGACACGCAACCGACTACTTTTACTTTCAAACAAATGAGAACTTCGCTAAATTTTTAGTGATTTCGAGTAAAGAGGACAAACCTATTACTTCACTGTCACCTTTCATTATAGAAAAGCAAATAGAATCTTTAATAGGCACTCCAAAAAATGTAAAAAAATTAAAAAATGGAACTCTTTTGGTCGAAACAAACAGAAAATCTCAAACTGATAATCTTTTGAAACTTACAAAATTTTTTAATATTAATGTCACTGTCACGGAACATAAAACTCTCAACAGTTGCAAAGGTATTATCCGTGACAGAATGCTAAAACATGAAACTGAAGAAAATATCACAGAATACCTTAACACACAAGGAGTAACAGCTTGCAAACGTTTTAAAGTTAAAAAAGATGGAAACTTTATAGAAACAAATACACTTTTACTAACTTTCAATGCCGGCCTCGGTGGCTCAGTTGGATGCGCCGTCCGACTGGAGACCAGGAGGTCGCGGGTTCAACCCCCGCCGAGGTCGGCAACATTCATTCGTGGAGATTGATCATGAAATATTTTCTACGGTCATTCTCTCCCTTCCGCTGATTCAAGAAGGGCAGTTGTCAGTTTCTGGCGAAAGAATGTGCACAATACTGGTTAACCGCTTAGAGGACTAAGCCTGCCCAGTAAACGTGTGGTTAGGTAAACTGACCGCGCTCGACATGACCCCATTGGGTTGACTGGGCCGTAAAACCTCAACACAAACTAACTTTCAACACCACAACTTTACCGAAATCACTAAAAATCTTTTACCGAATTATACCGGTTGAAGTCTACATACCAAATCCTCTGCGGTGTTTCAACTGTCAGAGGTTTGGACATCATGAAAACGGCTGTCCGGAAGCACCTGGATCAGTATGTGAAAAATGTGGTATGGGTGAATTTGATCACCCTACAAATGCTTGTAAAAATGAAGCCAAGTGTGTGAACTGTCACAAAAACCATCAATCAAAATCAAATCAATGTGAAATTTGGAAAAAAGAAAAAGAAATCATGAAAATTAAAGTTACACAAAAAATCACTTATTTGGAAGCCAGAAAGATTCAAGAAAATCAACCTGAAATCACCTTTGCAAAAGTTGTTCAATCCCTAAACACTAAACCTGAAACCAAAGAAAGTTCTACCCAGTTTAACGAAAAAGATTCTGTCATCAAAGCAAATTCAAAAGTTATTACTCCTACTCTAAAACCTAAACCTAAACCCACATCTACTCATCAGTCTAGACCACCAACAAAGTCTCAAAACAGTTCACAAACACAGCCGACTAAAACAAGTGGATCACAACAGAGATCCAGGTCCAGGACAGCTGACCAGAAAGGAAAAAATGGAAAAGAAAAAGATAAAGATAAAGAACCAAATCCATATAGTAAAGGGGCGTCGGCCGATCCGATCAAGTTGGTCAATCGGTTCGATTCCCTTGAGAACATGGAGTTAGAGATAGACTCCTCCATGTTCTCACAGTCTCAGAGAAAACAAAAGGATTAAGTTCCTTATTTTCAAATCATCTCTCCATTCATCATGGATAAAAAATCAATTATTCAGTGGAACTGTCGAGGACTAAAAGCAAATTATAACGAAATTTTAATTTTAACAACACTACTTTCTCCGACTGTCTTTTGTCTCCAGGAAACCTTTTTAAAAAATACAGATATTAATTTTAAAAATTATAGTTTATATAATCATATCGCAACTGAAAATCAGAAAGCCTCAGGAGGTTCATCTATCCTTGTAAAATCAAATGTTCCTCATAGACAGATAGATATAAATAGTAATTTACAAGCTGTCGCTGTAAATGTCACTCTGTCTAAATCCATAACCATTTGTTCTCTATATCTTCCTCCACACTGTAAATTTTCTAAACACGATTTAGAAAATCTTATAAACCAATTACCTCGTCCTTATTTATTATTAGGTGACTTTAATAGTCACAGCAAACTTTGGGGTTGTCTGGATACAAATGACAAAGGAGAAATAATAGAAAATTTTATGTTAAAAATTCAATAAATAAAAGAAAATCTGCCTTACAAAAGTTCAATAGGCAGCCAACAAAAGAAAATCTAATCCATGACAAACAAATGCGAGCAAAAGCTCGCAAGACAATAAAAACGGCTAAAAGAACATCTTGGCAGCAATACGTCTCCAAACTTAATTCTAGAACTCCAGCAAAGAAGATATGGGACATGATTCGAAAAATTACTGGCAAAAATAAAAATAACAAGCATGTCCATATTAAATCAAATGGAAATATATGCTCAACGACTAAAGATATTTCCAATGCACTAGGAGAGAATTTTCAGAAAAACTCTTCTAGTGCAAATTATTCCGAAACCTTTCAAAACATAAAACAGGAACGAGAGAAAGAGCATCTAAATTTTATGTCACTAAATCATGAAAAATATAATGTACCATTCACAGCTTCAGAATTATTAGATGCTCTTCATAAATCTCATGATACAGCTGCTGGTCCTGATGACATTCATTATCAAATTCTTAAACATTTACCCGATAACGCTTTAAAAACGTTATTAAATATTTTAAATGATATTTGGATCAATGGAAAATTTCCAAAAGACTGGAGTAAAGCAACGATTATACCTATACCAAAACCAAATAAAGATCATACTGAAGCTACTAACTATAGACCTATTGCTTTGACAAGTTGTTTATGTAAAACAATGGAGAGAATGATTAATGATAGGCTGGTTTGGTTCTTGGAATCAAACCAGCTTATAACAAAATATCAAGCTGGATTCAGAAAAAATAACTGTACAAACGATCATTTGATTCGTTTGGAATCATTTATTCGTGATGCCTTTATTACAAAAGAACATGTCGTAGCTGTATTTTTTGATCTTGAAAAAGCTTACGATACTACATGGAAACATGGCATCATGAAAGATTTACATAAATTAGGCCTTAAAGGCCGATTACCACTTTTTATTCAAAACTTTTTATCAGATCGAACATTTAATGTTCGAATAGGTAATACGTTATCGGACATATTTAAACAAGAACAAGGTGTACCACAGGGAAGCATTTTATCACCTACCTTGTTTGGCATTAAAATTAACGATATTGTTAAATGTGTGAAAGACCTTGATTGTTCGCTTTTTGTTGACGATTTTGGAATATTTATTAGATCGAAAAATATGGAAACCATTGAATTCAAACTACAGCGATGTTTAAATAATATAGAAGATTGGGCAACAGAAAATGGTTTCAAATTTTCAAAAACAAAAACTCAATGCGTTCATTTTTGTCAGATACGTCAGCTACATTTAGATCCTCATCTCACCATATACGGTAGTCCCATTCCAGTCGTCAGTGAAGCAAAATTCCTAGGTCTTTTGTTCGATAACAAATTATCTTTTATACCACACATAAAAGCTTTAAAAGCTAAATGTTTAAAAGCTCTTGATATTCTTAAAGTTCTCTCCAGTTCCGACTGGGGAGGAGATCGTACTGTTCTTTTAAATCTCTATAGATCTTTAATTAGATCTAAATTGGATTATGGATCCATAGTTTATGGATCCGCAAGAAAATCTTTTTTGAAATCTTTGGATACTATTCATCACTAAGGTTTACGTCTGGCTCTAGGGGCTTTTCATACTTCCCCCGTCGAAAGTTTATACGCTGAATCAAATGAACCATCATTGTATATAAGAAGAGAGAAATTGTCTCTTCAATATGTTACTAAATTAGCCGCCAATCCACGTAATTCAGCCTATGATTGTGTTTTTAATCCTAAATATGAAAGATTTTACAACAACAAACCAACGGCTATTAAACCCCTTGGCCTGAGAATACAACCGTTACTTGAAGAGGCCAATATCAATATTAAAAATATTCAGCATTTTTCTTTTCCATCAAAAGAGCCATGGACGTTAAACCCTCCAAAGATTATTTTAGACCTTCATAAAAATAAAAAAAACAGAAGTCGAGTCGCATATTTTTAAGAATGAATTTTTAGAAATCAAATCAAATTATAAACATTACCTGTCAATTTATACAGATGGTTCGAAACAAGATGAGAAAGTTGCTTGTTCTGTTATTAGTCCAAATTTTACTGACAGTATCAGATTACCTGATAATAGCTCCATTTTTACCGCCGAAGCCAAGGCAATTGATATTGCACTTTACCATATCAGAGATCAGTCTGAAAAACAGTTTATCATTTATTCAGATTCTCTTTCTGTATTAAAATCTCTTAAAGACTTACACCATAGAAACCCATTAATTCAGCAAATTCTTAAAAAATATTATTATCTTTCCGCTTCAAAAGAAATTGTATTTTGTTGGCTTCCCAGCCACGTTAATATTCGTGGAAATGAATTAGCAGATTCAGAAGCCAAATCTGCATTATCCTTAGTAATAACCAATTTCAAAATTCCTCACTCCGACTTTAAATCAAACGTCTGTCAATACATCAACAACAAATGTCAGTCTGTTTGGGAAACACAAACTTATAATAAATTAAATGAAATCAAACCAAATTTTAACAGCAAATGCACATTCACTAATCTCAGCAGAAAAGAACAAACAAAAATCACGAGATGTAGACTTGGACACACTAGAATTACTCATTCTTATATTTTAAACAATGAACAAGCTCCATTCTGCATTCCTTGTAATGAACCTTTCACAGTCAAACATTTTCTTATCACTTGTGCTGAATTTAATCACATTCGCACAAAGTATTTTAATATAAAAACTATAAAGGAACTTTTTGATATGCCAACTCAGAAAATACTCGACTTTCTTAAAGAGATCGGACTTTTTAATAAAATATGATCAGTATTTTTAATCACTTAAAATCATTGATACTTTATCTCTTTAAAATAAATACATCAATCCTAGATATTTTTAAATTTCTCATTAAATAAAATCATCATATAACATAAAACTTATTAGACGCTATATGCCCTTTTAGGGTTGAGCGTCTATAAACAAAATATCCATCCATCCATCCCAATCTAAGCATAGAGGTATGGGAGATTCACCATTGGTACCTGGAACACTATATCGTGATCAGAGTTCATCATATTCCAGGCAAATTCAACATCTTGGCAGACCGCCTCTCCAGGCTGGACAGACCTATCGGAATGGAATGGGCTTTGGATCAATTGATTGCGAATTCCATATTCCAAACATCCCAATGTGGACTTGTTTGTGACATGGTTCAATCACAAACTCCCCTTGTATGTGTCTCCAGTTCCCAACAGCCATGCTCTAGCCTTTTCTAGACGCCTTTTCAATGAATGGGATCTACTTCATGCATATGCGTTTCCTTCCTTTATTCTTATCCCTGCTGTTCTTGCCAAGATAAGTCAATCTCAGTGCAGAATAGTTATGATTGCCCCTCTGTGGCCCCAATGGCCTTGGTTTTCAGAGGTCCTACAGTTATTAGTGTCAGCTCCAATCCGTCTTCCACTATTTCCAAAACTTCTGACACAAGCAAAAGGAAAATTCCTACATCAAAATCTCCCACTACTTGACCTTCACGCTTTGAAATTATCACACAATCAGTCAGAGATAAAACTTTTCGCAAAACCTTGCAGAATTTGTCTCAAAATCAAGAAGAACAGCTACTCAAAAAGTCTATGATGCGAAATGGGTCATATACTCTAATTGGTGTTGTAGAAAGACGGTTGATCCGGTCTTGGCCCCTCTTACAGTGATAGCCGATTTCCTCTTTTATTTTTTTTCAGAGAAAAAATATCAAATAAGTACCATTAAAGGATATAGAGCTATGATATCCAGTACCCTTAAATTAAAAACTGGAAACAGAGTCAGTTCTAACCCAATTCTGTCATAATTAATCAGATCTTTCGAATTACAATGCCCAATACAAAGATCTCTTACTCCTAAATGGGATTTATCTTGGGTCTTAACTTGCCTTCAGAAAGCCCCATATGAACCTCTACATAAGGCATCAAAACTTCATGTTACGATCAAGACAGCCTTTTTATTAACTCTTGCCACTGCTAAAAGATGTAGCGAAATTCATGCCTAAATGGCAATGGATGCTAATCATCTAAGGTTCAATCAATCTGATGGTTCAGTTTCATTGATAGTCCAAACTGGTTTCTTGGCGAAACATCAGCTTCCATCTATCAGCCCGGACCCTATTGTTGTTCCTAATCTAGCTCAAACATGCAAAAGGGAACAATCAGATAGACTTTTATGCCCGATAAGAGCATTAAAATGTTACCTGAAAATGACTAGATCCTGTTGTCAGAATAGAACTAGAATATTTCTACATATCAACGGTTTCTAGATGGATATCTTATACTATCACTTGCCTATAGGAAACTCACTAGTAGTGACATTTCTTTCCTAAAGATCAAAGCTCATGAAGTTAGGGCTCTATCTTCTTCTTGGCCATTCTTTGGTAAGGTTCCTCTTGATGAAATTCTTAAAGCAGTGGTCTGGAATCATTCTTTGACTTACGCTAAATTCTACCTGAGGGATATATCTCAACAAGCAGCGCATCTACAGAAGTTGGGCCCAATTGTTGATGCCCAAAAAGTGGTGGTGGTGGTGGTGGTGAGGGTGAGGGGGGCGGGCAGTCAACCAGTGCCTTTGACGCCTAAAGATGTTTGTCAGCCTCCAAGCCATACAGTACATATATTAAGGTTATTAATATCTTGTATATATGTGAGGAATGAGATCATTCTGAGGATTTTAACATCAATGTATCTTATTCCTCAGAGTTTCCTGAGTCTTAATCCAGAATCCATAGGATAGGGATTCTGTTTTGTTTGTGTTAGAATAGGAGAGCTTCTCCCTCCAAATCTTTAAATTCTAGCACATTATTCTATAGGTTAATGTATTGTGCAGTTAAAATGAAGTTTTTAAAAGTAAAACATATTTTAACTGGCAATACTTAACCTATAGATAAGAGAGTTCCACCTTCCTCCCACGCAGCTCTGTTTTAATTGTTTCTATTGTTTTATACATCAAAGAAACTGACATGTGATCGATTAGGTGGGAAGAGTGTCATACAGGTAACTGCCTAAGGGAACTTCTAGATTAAGACTCTTAAGACGACGGAACTGTCGTTTTTCTGTGGAAGGTGTGAAATCTAGAATAGCACATTATCTATAGGTTAAGTATTGCTAGTTAAAATATGTTTTACTTTTAAAAACTTCCTATTCACAAATGATAGTGAAAATAAATGCCTTGTAAAGGTAAAGGTATTTGCTGTATGTTTTCATTGGGATAAAAATGTTTGCTTTGGTTTATTTCCTTTACTACTGTTCAAATGGTTATTTAGGAAGATACAGCTTCTAGTCTAGACTGCAATCTCTATCATGAATTATAAAAAACCCCAGTCAAGGAATGAAAATAACTATGCCTAGCAAAGAAAAGTGTTTAGTTTGGTTTCAGAAATACTTTCTATGATGCATATGTTGAAGTACTATATATAAGTTTTAAGAGAATGTTGGATTTTGGTACTGCAGAAGAGGTGATCTGCAAAACATTGCAGCCACATTGCTCTAGATAATTATTTTTCAAACCAGTATCATACTCACCAAATTTAAGTCAGTAACTAAGAAAACCAGGATTCTGGAATCAGTAGCCATGCTGCGGACATTCTTAGTTATTTTCCTTGGCTCGGGTGGGTAGGGAGGGGTGTGCTGTGGTTTTAAAGAAATTGCTTTAAATTTTTGTTTGTGTCTCTTCTTGTACCTCTCCATTAATTTTTGGGCTGTACAATACGGTTGATCATTTTTCTGTATTTATCTCTTTCATAACTAAACAAAAAAGTTCTGAAATGGATGCTGTGTGCCACATCCCCTTCTTCAGGGAACCCCTTTTTAATGACAGAACCATGGATCACCTTACATAGTATTTGGGTGATCTTCTTTGGATTTTTTCTTTATTCATCTGCTCTAGCAATGATTAATTAAAGGTACTTAGCTTTCCAATGCTGAAGTCTTATCAGTAACTTTTAAACCTGTGTGTTGCGAGCTAATTTCACTTCCAACGGTGTTTACACAGATCGGTCACAATCGCAGATGCGATTCTGTATGCATTCATTGCATGCATTGATGACTTCATCAGTTATGTTGCACACTAAATAAAGACAGTGATTCAAATGACTATGACTGGCTAAAATATCCCATTATCTTATTTGATGCAGTTCTGCAATCTCTTTCCTCATTCCTAGTTTTTTGGAGGGCATGTTTTTGCAATCTTGGAAAAACCCAATGCGGAATGGTTACCTGCGTTTCTTTGTTGTTAACAACCAGACTGACACAGAGAACCAGTTGCTCTTATGCGCAGAAATTATGCTCAGACATTTAACTGGCAATTAGTCATACTGTGTATCAAGGTGAAGTTTTTGAGGTCAGGAATACGCATATAAAAATTATCGTTTTGCATACAACCAGACTTTGTTTTCATTTTGATATGCTACAAATTGATTTTAAGTGTATTCTTCATCAAATATATTTGGGTATTTATGGAGAATACACTGCCTATCTAAGGCACTGAGTTACCTTTTCTGACTCAGGCTAGTTTATCTAAAAACAGACACCATGTTGCATTCTTATGGGTTACTGGAAAGGCTGCACTGTATCGGTAAAAATGCATTCGTATTTGGGACTGTATTTGTCCAATATTTGGTGCAAAAGGATCCATAATTTATGGCTTTGCGGGTGCTATCTGGAGCACTGAGCCATGTTTGTTGCAATATATTTAATGTACAAAGTGATGAAGTTTTTCTAGTATCTTATGATATTTTGTCTATGAAAATGGTCAGTGTCAAGTACCGATAATCCTGATGAACATTTACTTAATATGCATATTTCATAGCAATTGATAGAAGACATTTACAATTCAAACTCCATTATCATGGCAAGTAGTAACCATATTTCAAAAATAAACAGTACCTGCCCCCTGACAGGTTAGCTTGCCTGACTCACGCTTGGCCCATCATATAAAATGACATGCTGTTTAAATGATGCTGATTAAAAAAGTATCTGTATTTTATCGGCCAGCTGTTTTATTTGGTATTTGATAATACCAAAAATGAGTAATGAACACAGTCATTTTCAAATGAAGCCATAGAAATGTAAGCCACTATACAGAGACATTTTCTTTGGTTTATTATAGATGCTTTGAAGGTGCCAAGGATAAATGGTAACTGGAAGCATAGTTTGGACATGTAAATCAGAATTCTCCCCAGTTTCTGAATGATATGGCACTAAACATTCATTCAAGTTTTTTCAATTCATAGATGAATGTTTTCATTAAACTAGAATCTGGTTAAAGGGAAATAACTCCAAAATCAAGAAGGTGAGAATTGTCATTTCTTATATGTGACATACCTACTTAACCTGACTAACATCCCTACCAGGTATTATCAAAACAGCTCGAAGGGCATTAATGCTATGGAGCCCACAAGACCTCAAGAATAAGCTTTAGGGGAGACAACCAGCAGAAAAAGAAAGCTAGAGCTGTTATTCATACATGCATTGCATCTAATCAACAGGACCTATATCCCAATCAAATATTAAAATATGTGTGAGTTCCAAAGATAATGGCCACACAAGTTTGTTTTCTCTTTCAACCTAAGTAAGGGACAGTTTCTAGGGTAGATAACTCCATAAGGCATGCAATGAGAGTTGTTATTCTTGCATGCAACATGCCTCCTGGACTTGATCAACATTCCTACCAAATATTACACAAATAATTCAATATGTGTATGAGTTATGCTGATACCTCTAAAATCTGGTTAAGGGGAAATAATTCCAAAATCAATATAGTGGTAGTTATCTTTCTTGTATGTGATATGCCTACTCAAACTGACTAACATCCCTACCATATCCTATCAAAATATCTCAAATGGCATTTAAAAGTTAAGGAGAGTACAAGAAGGTATCTGTGGATGGATGGATGGATGAACAGACACTATGCTGGTCATGCTGTGTCCCTTGAACCTGTTCAGTTAGGGATAAAAAGAAAAAGTACAAAGACTTTGTCCTTGAAATTAATTGTTGAGACATAACTAGAAAACAAACATAGCAAGAGTTGTCATTCTTGCACACAATCTGACCTGATATATATGTCTCTACAAAATCTAATCAAAATATATAAAACCTTATAGGAGTTACAGCTGCGCAAGATTTCAACTACAGGAGAGATAATTATAAAAAGAAGACAATTGTCATTCTTGCTCTTGAGACACCTACAGATCTTCATCTGTATCTCTACCACATATCAAAATGTTTCAAACCATAAAGAAGCTAAAGTGTCCCAAAGACTTTGACTTTGAAATTCATTCAGAGGAGATAACAAGAAAATGGGCATAGCAAGAGTTGCCTCTCTTGCACACAAAACTTCTGCTAAACCTGATATATGTTCCTACCAATAATTATCAAATTATCTCAAACAGTATGGAGTTATGCCCTGCACAAGATTTTGACTTTGGTGGAGATAGCCAGAAAATCAACACGGCAAAAGTCATTCTTGCATGCAACATTCCTACTTGACCTGATGTCTGTCCCTACCAAAAATGAATTCAAACAGTATGGGAGTTATGACCTGTACAAGATTATGGCTTCAGGGGAGTATGGCTTCAGGGGAGATACTGTTGCATGCAACATGCCTCATGATCCTTATTTATGCCTCAACCAAATATTATCAAAATATTTCAAACCATTAAGAATTTATGGAGTGCACAAGATTTTGGCTTAGAAATTTGTTCTTTGGAGATATCTAGAAAAAGAACAAAGCAGAAGTTGTCCTTCTTGCATGTGACACTTCTCTACATGACCGAAAAATGTGTCTACCCAATATGTTTAAATCATCTCAAACAGTATGGGAGTAACAGCCTGTACAAGGTTTCACTTCAGAGAACATAAGTACATTATGAAGAAAGTGAGAGTTGTACCTCTTGCAGGCAACACACCTACATGTCCTTATCTATGCAACAACAAAATATCATCAAAATAATTCAAACCATTAAGAAATTATGGTGCACACAAGAATTTGGATAAGAACTTTGTTCAGGGGAGATAACCAGAAGAAGACCGAAGCAAGAGTTGACCTTCCTGCATGCAATACTCCTACTTGACCTGATATTTGTCCCTACCAAAGATTATTAGATTATCTCAAACATTATGGGAGTTATGGCCTGCATAAGATTTCGGCTTCAGGGGACAAAAGTACATAATAAAGAAAGTGAGAGTTGTCTCTCTTGCACATGGCATGCATACTGGTGCTTATCTATGCTTCTAGCAAATAATATGAATTTAATAGGTGCTTCCTATATCCATTCGTCCAAATTATCATCACATGCTTCATAGGTGAGCTGGCCAGATCTAACTGAATTTGATTTCAGACCATGCTTGACCTCTGAATCCACTGCATGAATTGTGATATAACGTCCAAGTCAACAATATTTCAGTAGTTGAGACATTAACTCTAAATTTGTGGGACTTTTACCCCATTCACATGAATTCAGGTTCTGCTTAGTTACTAGCAGCTCTGCCATGGAGGCTTTAGGCCGCCCATCTATTTCGCGGGCTTCGATGGGCGGGGACCATGCTTTCTGAATACAGAAAACTAGTGTATGCCGATGGCAGGTACAACGACAATGCACTTATGTGCGCTTACCTGAAATCCATTTTACTGCTTGAGGATTTTTTCTGAAGATTTTTGACTGTTTGTGCGTTTTTGTTTTTGTTTGTTTTTGAGTCGTTTTTCTTTTTTTTTGCGAGTCTACATATTATGAAAAACAGTAAAAAAAAAAACAACATTAAAAATAACAACAATTTACGAACTGGTCGAAAAACACATTATTGTGTGGAAGTTTTTACAGATTATCACGTAAAAAAAGCATCGAGTCTATGTGTTATCTAAAAATCTACATCAAAATGTACCTTATGCACTAAACGAATCATGCTTAGTTTGTAAATAGACGGAGAATGGATAGAAATAAAATTCGAAGTGGAGACAAAATTCAAAATGGCAGCCATCGCAAATTTTGTAGGCTGACGTCATGTTTCGTGATTCAATCCTTAGCAATTGGAATACTTGGCGTTAATGGTTGTTTTGTTGCTATAATTGGCACAACCGCCGTGTCAATAGCCTCTGCCAAATCATGGAACGCTTATTGTTTTCAAGGATAAGCACCGAACCACCGTCGCGTTTGTTGGACCATCACAGTTTTGGTCACCCACATCACTGGTCACAGTTAGTCTATAGTAGTGCACCTGCACTATGAACCGCTTCGCAGTTCGGGTTGGATGCACTAATTATCAAAATGTTTCAAATCATTAAGAAGTTATGCCCCGCACAAGAATTTGGCTTAGAAATTCATTTAGGGGTGGTAACTAGAAAACAACCAGTGAGTGTTGTCCTTGCGTGGGGCACTCCTACTTGACCTGATACATGTCCCTACCAAATATTATCATATTGTCTCAAACAGTATGGGAGTTATGGCCTGCACAAGATTTCAGCTTCAGGAGACATTAGTGCATGATGAAGAAAGTGAGAGTTGTCTCTCGTGCAGGCAACATGCCTACTGGTCCTCCATGTCATCCCTACCAAATATCAAAATACCTCTAAGGGTATCTAAGTTATAGAGCATGAGCACACAAGGCTATGTCTACAAACAGATGCCAGTCTGATTGATATATACCCCCTGAACCTATTCAGTCGTGGGATAATGAGTACACACAGCCTAAGATTTTGTTGAGAAATAGGAAAACAAATATTTGGATACCCTCTTATCTTGAGTACTTATTGAATGTCACAAAGCACAAATTTTAGAAATTCAGAATAGGACTCTTAACCCCAGACAAGGTGCATTTTTCATACAGAATTTAACAAATGACTTTTCATAGATATCAAGACACAGTCAGATTACCCAGAAAGGACGGTTGTTTTAACTATGTCTTCCAGAATTTTAACCCACTAGTTCTAGTACAGTTTTAAATAGTAGCTATCTTTTCCAGTGAGAACATTTATTTTAACCTGTACTTCCAGAATTCAACAAGCAATTTCAGACAATTTATGTTCCCCGCATTTTAAAAAAAACCCTCCAAATTAAGGTACCTACCATGTATTCAGTTTGATAGTATTGGAGCTTGAAAAAGACTGTATTATTACAAAAAAGCTGAAAATTGAGAAAAAGAAATGATTAAGCTCAAATTGCGGAAGAAAATGATAAAAACTAATCCTCATAGCAGGTAAGGGTAGAGGGGGAATGTTTTTATTTCTTCTGTTTCTTCACTTTCATTCCTGTTTCTCTTTCTTCCCCATCCCTCTCTTTCATCTCTTCTACTATCTCTTCTATCTCTTTTCTCCTTTTCTCTGGGAGACAACACAAAATGACCCACAAGTGTTGACATGTCGTTAAACTCCAATACAATCAATATATCCAAATCACATGCATGTCTTCAGACCATGACAAAAATACTATACTGTACAGTTTAAAAAAACTCTGCTTAAAACTGTAGGACTTACTATACACTTTGATAGTATCTGAGCCTGAAAAATGATTTAACTTCAAAATTCGGAACAAGTGATACAAATTAATCAGAGGATTATATCAAAATCAAATGCACATCTTCAGACCATGAAAAAGTACATCTGTACTGTTTCAGAAAGGTCAGTGTAAAACTGTAGGAGGAGTTACAGACTCAAGGTACATGCTGTCAGAGAGTGTGGAACTACTTACCACACACCATAAACCATGGAAAGCTGAATACCATAAGTCCCCTTGTGTTTCTTCAAAAGACAAGGGTTGGGGAGTAGGGTGGTGGGCTGGTGGTGGGGGGCAGGGCGGGGGAGGTGGGGGCAGGGGGAAAACAAATCTCTTTTAATAGGGATAAAGACAATTAGGTTACCCAGAAAGGATAGTTGTTTTAATTTTGTCTAGAATTTTAACCACTTTTAGAATTTTAATCACTTTTAGAATTTTAACAAGTAATTTTAGTACAGTTTTAAATAGTAGGCAGATAGAATTTTAACCCAATAATTTTAGTACCTTTTTATCGCACCTGCTTGTAGCAGGGTGCGATATAGGCGTCCGATTTTCCGTCCGTCCGTCCGTCCGTCCGTCTGTCAACATTTATGTCGACGTTCGACATTTATGTCAAACTTAGTATTCTAATCAACTACAAGACTAAACAACCATCAAACCTTGCATGAAACATCTCCCTGACCTCCTGACTTTGCAACATAGGCGTCCGCTTTTCCGTATGTCTGTCCATTCGTCCGTCCGTCTGTCAACATTTATGTCGAAGTTCGACATTTATGTCAAAGTTAGTATTTTAATCAACTGCAAGACTAAACAACCATCAAACCTTGCATGAAACATCTCCCTGACCTCCCGACTTTGCGACATAGGTGCCAACTTTTCCATTCATCTGTCTGTTCGTCTGTCCATCTCTTAACAGTTCTGTTATGTCCAAGTTCGACATTTATGTCAAAGTTAGTATTCTAATCAACTACAAGACTAAACAACCATCAAACCTTGTATGAAATATCTCCCTGACCTCCTGACTTTGCGACATAGGTGCCCGCTTTTCCATTCGTCTGTCCGTTCGTCCGTCCGTCTGTCTCTTAACAGTTCTGTTATGTCGAAGTTCGACATTTACGTCGAAGTTAGTATTCTAATCAACTACATTTCTACAACAACCATCATACCTTGCATGACACATCTCCCTGACCTCCTGACTTGGCAGATATGTTGACCCAGTGACCTTGACCTATATTTTGCGCTCCATTGACTTTGACACAATTTACGTTGACGTTCCAGATCTTCTCAACTATAAGGTGTACAACTACCAAACCTTGCATAGTGCTTCTCCTAGATGTACAGACTTGGCAGGTACCTTGGCCCGGTGACCTTGACCTATATTTTGCACTCCAGTGACTTTGACATATTTTGCGTCGATGTTCGATATCTCCTCAACTATAAGGCCTACAATCATCAAACCTTGCAAAGTGCTTCTCCTCAATGTACTGACTTAGCAGATACCTTGACCTGGTGACCTTGACCTATATTTTGGCTGCAGTGACTTTGACATAATTTACGTCAACGTTCCAGATCTCCTCAAGTGTAAGACCTCTAGCCACCAAACCTTGCATAGTGCTTCTCCTATATGTACTGACTTGGCAGGTATCTTGACCCGATGACCTTGACCTATATTTCGTGCTCCAGTGCCTTTTATACATTTTACTCAACGTTCAATATCTCCTCAACTATAAGGACTACAACCATCAAACCTTGCATAGTGCTTCTCCTCAATGTACGGACTGTGCAGGTACCTTGACTGGGTGACCTTGACATATATTTCACGCTCCATTGACTTTTACACCATTTATGTCACCCTTCCATATGTCCTCAACTGTAAGGCCTTCAACCACCAAACCTTATATAGCACTTCTTCTCAATGTAATGACTCGACAGGTACCTTGACCTGGTGACCTTGACCTATATTGTGCACTCCAGTGACTTTGACACATTTTATATTGATGTTCGGTATCTCCTCAAATATAAGACCTACAACCACTAAATCTTGCATAGTGCTTCACCTCATTGCACTGGCTTGGCAGGTACCTTGACCCAGTGACCTTGACCTATATTTGACACATTTTACGTTGATATTTGATAACTCCTCAACTATAAGGCCTACAACCACCATACCTTGCATTGTGCTTCTCCTTGATGTACTGAATTAGCAGGTACCTTGACCCGTGACCTTGACCTATATTTCATGCTCCAGTGACTTTTACACATTTTACGTCAACGTTCCATTATCATTGGGCTGTATGATACGAAAAGTCAGTGCTGAAGATATAGCCATTAGAGGGAATGGGACTGGCCTGGAATATATGTGTCCCACTAGGCACTTTGTCTACATTTTTTTCAACCCAGTTTTCCAATTAAGCACTGCTAAGAATGAAATAAACTTATTTAATAACCACATTTTGATTGTGGCTCCTGTGACTTTTGCGCCAGCAGGTGCGATGACGCCTTCCGCGGAATTCTTGTTAAATAGTAGTTAGGTTACCCATTGAGAACATTTATTTTAACTGCTGAATTTCTTTTAGAATTTAGCAAATGACTTTTAATAGAGATCAAGACAGTTAGGTTACCAAGAAAGGACATTTGTTTTAACTACTAGAATTTTAACCAGTAATTTTAGTACAGTTTAAAACAGTAGGCAGGTAGAATTTTAACCCAGTAATTTTGGTTCATCTTTTTAAATAGTAGGTAGGTTATCCGATGAGAATACTGTTGTCCCCCTCCTTTTTGAAGAAAAGAGGAGACATGGTATTAAGCTCTCCATGGTTCATGGTGTGTAGTATGAGGTGTGTAGTTCCACATCCAGACAGTATATACCTTGTGTCTGTAACTCTTTATACAGTGTTATGTCATCTTTTTTGAAACTGTACAGATGTTTTGGTCATGGTATGAAAATGTGCATGTGATTTGGATATAATCCTCAGATTAATTTTATCATTTTGTCAGTGTTTTGAACTTGGTTATTTTTTCAGGTTCAGATACTATCAAAGTGTATAGGTAGTTTGAACCTTGTGTCTGCAACTCCACCTACAGTTTTATGCTGATCTTTTTTTTTTTTTTTTTTTTTGTTTAAATTGTGCAGGTGTTTTTGTCAGGGTCTGAAGATGTGCATGTGATTTGGATATAATTCTCAGAATAATTTATATCACTTTTTACCTATTTTGAACTTAATCATTTTTTTCACTTCTGGATTTTTACTTACATGGTAGTCTTTTTTCAAGCTCCAATACTTTCAAACTGTATATATAGTAGACACCTTTGGAGGACTTTTAAGAGGCAGGGAACAATAATTCTCTGAATTTGCTTGTTTTAATTGCTAAACTTCATACAGAATCATCAACCCAACACTAATTAGCAGCATAAACATCCACATACAGATGCCTTGGACTAAATTTAACCATTAATATACAATGGAAACAATCAAAATAGCATATATTTTCTCAAAAAAGTGGAATTACTGTTGCCAATAAATCTGCCCTAACCAGACATGAAAAACCCTATACAAAAGGAAAATAAAGCATTTTAGATATGATCTGTGGTAACATCTACACTAGATGAGATGTATTATGGAGACGATCAAGCAGATCCACAAAGACATCAAGAATTAGGACAAAGAACAATATTATATCTGAGCCCTCTTATGACCCCATCACTCTAGTTGTGGCACTATAGTCCTGCTAAAGAAATTTCACTCACCAAAAGTCTGACTTATAGGCCATGCAGCTTTGAAATAGCATGGAATTCATCCAGAAACTTACACTTCAGGACCCTATGGAAGACACGGGCATAATACCTTCTTTACCTATCAGCCCATCTTTATTCAATAGTATGCTATGTTTTGATGAAAATATTGAACCGTCACATGCTACTTATTGTATGGAATTTTCAACAAACATTGAACAGCATATATAGCATTTTATATCATAAGTCCTTATACTCATGGTATAACTGTGTGCTGTTTTTTCAACTGTCTACTGAACACTATTTCCTATTTTCACTTTCTAATTTTCAACCGATGACATCATTAGCAACAACTTCCACCCGCAATTAAAAAACAATTACATTACATGACAAACCTTGTCTGCTTAATGTTACTAGTTTGAACAAACAATATGTATTTATTGTCTTGAAGGTCAGTATTTGACCAAAATGCACTAATCATAACAACCCCCTTCTCCACCAAAACAAATCCACAACACAGTTACATCCTTTAGAATGTTTTAAGCTGTATTAATACGACTTTGACAAGCAGGTCCAGATCAGACAGCAAAACACTTCATCTGATCAGGGCCTACACTGTTTGCACAAAATGTTGGCATTTCTGACAGAAAAGAATAATTAAATCAGACACCCCAAAATAACAAATGAACCTGCACTGTCTATAAGGTAGAGTATTCTATTATGCATTTTTTGGGTTTACACAGTTACATCAAGTGGATTACTCCTCCCACAACTCTTTAGACCAATCTGTTTCCAATAACAGGGTGTCTTGGTTATTTTTTATTGATACAATGTTTTATAGAAATTCTTGTCTTTAATGCAGACAAGTAGATCCTGATCAGATGATGCATTCTACAGTATCTGATCTGGGTCTGCATTGTTTGCCAATTACCCTTTTGGGGGTTCCAGACTAAAATGGGTTAAGCTATTTGGTTGATAGATGAAAGTCAGTCATATTTCAGTGCTCCTGCAACAAATGTGAATGCAACCATGTCTGCCAGGTGTAGTCATGTATTCGTTTTGAGTATAATGATAGTGAGGGTGCCAAAGTCATGGAAATGCTGTTAAACAGAATTTATGAATAGACTGAGCCTTTTTGACAAAAATAGGCAGTATCTTTTGTTGGCCTGCCATTTCAAGTCATTGTTCACTAAATATACATTAAAAAATATTTCACTAGGTGTTTTCATCATTAAACTTAATATGTGCAGTAATTTTTTAATAAGGACATCAGTGTTTACAGAGGAAACTCGCAGACCACAGCTTTTCACAAAAATCACATGTTATGCCTTCACTGTTGGCATCCAGTTAACATTTTGCTGTGGAACTTGTGATGTGTCCACATTTGTTGGGAAAACCAATCATAATATATACAGTATTAAATAATAAGGTTTAAAAGTTCTCAAGACAAAACACGGTTTGAATAGGATGCTTTGTATGCCCCACCCTCATTCAAAGAATGGTGTAAAGGGCACAAATTTATAGTGTTACCCCTCTTAGTTTGTCTCCAGCCACATCTGGCATTAGCAATTCCCTTTAAGTTTTTCAGTTGGGGCCATCCATGTCCTTTTGACACATTGTTTTTGCTATTTTTGAAAAGGGAAAATTTCATGTTTGCTTAGGAAACTCTCAGACCACAGGTCAAAATAATTTTTAGTCATATCCCGTTCAGACACTTTACATCTATTGGGGCAAGTATTATTTACTGAATAACAGTGGTGGTACAGATGAGTGTTCAGACTGACATGTTATGCTTATCTGGCCCTTCACTATTGGCATCCTGTTAACATTTTGCTGTGGAACTTGTGATGTGTCCACATTGGTTGGAATGACCAGGCATAATATATGCATTTGTTACATTTTCAGCAGTAATTTACTGAGACGTCTCGGTGAATTATAATCCATAATTCACCAAGTGAATTATTTCATTTCGAACGTTTTGTTGTCATAATTGCTAGGCGACGTTGCTGACATTGTTGGTAACAACAATAACAACAGTTAACGTTTCGCTGAAAATTTGATAAAATCATGGAGATCAGACTGCAATTTTTACGTCCAATTGGCGTTTTGAGGACAGACCTGCAACGCAAATATAAAGTATGATTTTCTTGATAATCCAGTTCAACTTTCGTGACATTGTTGTGTCTGTATTTCAAGCACAGGATGATTTTTGCGTTAAACTGAAAACAAGATGGCGACCGATTTTCAAACTAAACCACACCTCTTGAAATTCATGCACTGACAGGAACTATTTTGGTAGAAAATCATAACGGCTGAATGTGAAAATTCAAAAGTAAAACATGAATGAAAACTGTAATAAACAGTTTATTTCTTTGGTTTGATCGATTACGAAGAAATAATTCATGCGTGTTCTAAGGCTTTCGTGTAAAAAACTTGTTCGCTTCGCTCACTCATTTTTCGCGCAAGCCTTAGAACACTAGTGAATTATTTCTCCGTAATCAATCAAAACAAACAAATAAACTCTATATAATTTTTAAATGTTGGAGTATAAAAGGTTGCAAAGTAATATTAATTTCAAATAGGCTATTTTTCATCATTAAACATTACTTTTGTACAGTTGCAAGGGAATACTAGTTTTGAATACAATGCTTTTCATTATGAAATATCACTTTTAAGGGATTTTTGAAAAGGGGAAAATTTCATGTTCCCTCAGGAAACTTAGACACATGTCTAAAGCATTTTGGTCATATCCTGTTATATCACTTGACATCCACTTAGGCAAGTATTATTTATTTACCAATAGTCATGGTACAGATGTGTCTTCAGAATGACAAGTTATGCTTATCTTGGCCTTCACTGTTGGCATACAGTTAACATTTTGCTGTGGAACTTGTGATGTGTCCACTTTGGTTGTAGGGGTGACTAGGCATAATATATACAATATTCAACTGTTAAAAAATAAATGATTGCAAGGCAGCATTAATTTTAAATAGGCTGCTTTTCACTATATAAACATTAATACTTTTATAAGGTTGCAAGATAATACTAGTTTTGAATAGGATGCATTGCGTAATTGAATATCACTTTCAAGGTTTTTTTTGAAAGGGGAAAAGTTCATGTTTGCTAAGGAAACTCTCAGACCATAGGTCTAAAGAACATTTGGTCATATCCTGTTGAGACACTTTACATCCACTGCAAGTAGTATTTACTGACCAACAGTGGTGGTACAGCTAAGTCTTCTGAATCAGATCTTTATCTGGGCCTTCATTGTTGGCATCCAGTTAACATTTTGCTGTGGACCTTGTGATGTGTCCACTTTGATCAGGGTGACCATGCATACTATATACAATATTAAAATGTTAAAGTGAAATTAATACAATGTAATATTTGTTTTGAATCAGCTGCTTTTCATTTTTAAACATTACTTGTGGTTGCAAGGTTATACTAGTTTTGAATAGCATAATTTTCATCATTAAATATCACTTTTAAGCTATTTTTGAAAAGGGAAAAAATCATATTTGCTTAAGAAACTTTAAGATCACAGGTCTAAAGAATATTAAGACTTTTGAAAAGGATGATTTTCATCATTAAATATCACTTTGAAGATCTTTTTGAAAAGGAAAAAAAATCATATTTGCTTAGGAAACTTTAAGATCACAGGTCTAAAGATTTCTTGGTCATATACTGTTAAGATATTTTACATCTACAAGGGCAAGTATTATTTACTAACCAACAGTGATGGTACAGATAGGTTTCCTGAATGACATGTTGTGCTTATATTGGCCTTTGCTTTAGGCATTCAATGAATATTTTGCTGTGGAACTTGTGATGTGTCCACTTTGGTTGGGATGACCAGGCATAATATATACATATTTTAAATGTTAGGGTATAAAGGTTGCAAGTTAATATTAAGTTTAAATCGGCTGCTTTTCATTACTAAACATTACTTTTGTAAGATTTCAAGGTAAAACTGGTTTTGAATAGGATGATTTTCATCATTAAATTTCATTTTTAAGGTACTTATTTTAAAGAGAAAATTTCATGTCTGCTTAGGAAACTCGCAGGCCACAGGTCTAAAGGATTTTTGGTCATATCCTTTCAGACACTTTACAACCAGTAGGGCATGTAGTATTTACTGACCAACATTGGCGGTACAGATGATTCTATTGAATGACAAGTTATGCTTATCTTGGCCTTCACTGTTGTCATCTAGTTTACATTTTGCTGTGGAATTTGTGATGTGTCCACTTTGGTTGGGATGACCATGCATAATATGTACATTATTTCAATGTTAGAGAATAAAAGGTTGCAATATAATAGTAAGAGAAATAGGCTGCTTTTCAGTATATAAACATTACTTTTGTAAGGTTGCAAGATAACATTAGTTTTGAAAAGGATGCATTACATTATTAAATATCACTTTTAAGGTGTTTTTGAAATGGGGAAAGTTCATGTTTGCTTAGGAAACTCTTAGACCATAGGCCTAAAGAACTTCTGTTTGGTCATATCATGTTAAGACACTTTACATCCACTAAGGCAACAAGTATTTAATGACCAACAGTGATGGTACAGATGAGCATATGATATGCTTATCTGGGCTTTCAGTGTTGGCATCTAGTTAATATTTTGTTGTGGAAATTGTGATGTGTCCTCTTTGGTTGGATGACCATGCCTAATATATACATTATTTGAATATTAGTTTAAACAGTCACAAGGTAATATAATTGTGAATAGGCTGCTTTTTCATTTACATTTGTAAGGTTGCAAGGTAATACTATTTTTGAATAGGATTATTTTAATCATTAAATATCACTTATAATGTATGTATGAAAGGGAATATTTCTTTTAATCTATTTATGGAAGGGAATATTTCATGTTTGCTTATTAAAAACTCTGAGACCACAGGTCTAAATAATTTTTGGTCATATCCTGTTAAGACGCATTACAACCATTAGTGCAAGAATTATTTCATGACCAACAATCGCCGTACAGATAAGTCTATTCAATGACATGTTACGCTTATCTGGGCCTTCACTGTTGGCATCAAGTTGACATTTTGCTGTGGAACTTGTGATGTGTCTTTGGTTGGGATGACCAGGCATAATATATACCTTATTTAAATGCTAGAGACTAAAAAGATTGCAAGGTAATATTAAGTTAAAATAGGCATCTTTTTAATATTAAACATGTTTTGTAAGGTTGCAAGGTACAGTCAAACCTGTGTTAGTGGTCACCTCTATTAAGCAGCCAACCTCTATTAAGCAGCCAGAGGAAAGTTGCCAGAAAATTCATAGACTTATATATTTGAACTGTATTAAGCAGCCACCTGCCTTCAGCAGCCACATTTTAAGCTTCCCATGGGTGGCTGCTTAAGACAGGTTTGACTGTATAACTAGTTTTTAATAGGGTGATTTTCATTATTAAATAAATGTCACTTTTAAGGTATTTTTGAAAAGAGAAAATTTCATGTGTGCTTAGGAAACTTTCAGACCAAAGGTCTAAAGAATTTTTGGTCATATCCTGTTAAGACACATTACATCCACTAGGGCAAGAATTATTTAATGACCAACAGTCATGATATAGATGAGTTTTCTGAATGACAAGTTATACATATCTGGGCCTTCACTGTTGGCATCCATTTAATATTTTGCTGTGGAACTTGTGATGTGTCCACTTTGGTTGGGATGACCAGGCATAATATATACATTATTTAAATGCTAGAGAATAAAAGGTTGCAAAGTAATATTAAGTTCAAATAGGCTGCTTTTTATTATTAAACATTTTTCGTAAGGTTGCAAGGTATTACTAGTTTTTAATAGGGTGATTTTCATTATTAAATAAATAACAGTTTCAAGGTATTTTTGAACAGAGAAAATTTCATGTGTGCATAGGAAACTTTCAGACCACAGGTCTAAAGATTTTTTTGGTCATATCCTGTTAAGACACTTCACATCCACTAGGGCAAGTATTATTTACTGAAGGACAGTGTTGGTACAGATGAGTCTTTAGAATCATGTTATGATTATCTGGGCCTTCACTGTTGGCATCCACTTAACATTTTGCTGTGGAACTTGTGATGTGTCCACTTTGGTTGGGATGACCATGCAGGCATAATACATACATTATTGAAATGTTAGAATATAACAGGTAGTAAGGTAATATTTTAAACATTCTGTTTTTCTTTATTTAACATTACTTTTGTAAGGTTGCAATGTAATACTAGTTTTAATAGGATGATTTTCGTAATGCAATATCACTTTTAAGGTAGTTTTGAAATAGTTGAATTTTCATGTTTGCTTAGGAAACTCTCAGACCATAGGTCTAAAGAATTTTTGGTCATATCCTGTTAAGACACATTACATCCACTAGGGCAAGAATTATTTAATGACCAACAGTCATGGTACAGATGAGTTTTCTGAAAAACAAGTTATACATATCTGGGCCTTCACTGTTGGCATCCATTTAACATTTTGCCGTGGAACTTGTGATGTGTCCACTTTGGTTGGGATGACCAGGCATAATATATACATTATTTAAATGCTAGAGAATAAAAGGTTGCAAGGTAATATTAAGTTCAAATAGGCTGCTTTTTATTATTAAACATTTTTCGTAAGGTTGCAAGGTATTATTAGTTTTTAATAGGGTGATTTTCATTATTGAATAAATATCAGTTTCAAGGTATTTTTGAACAGAGAAAATTTCATGTGTGCATAGGAAACTTTCAGACCACAGGTCTAAAGATTTTTGGTCATATCCTGTTAAGACACTTCACATCCACTAGGGCAAGTATTATTTACTGAAGGACAGTGTTGGTACAGATGAGTCTTTAGAATCATGTTATGATTATCTGGGCCTTTACTGTTGGCTTCCAATTAACATTTTGCTGTGGAACTCGTGATGTGTCCACTTTGGTTGGGATGACCATGCAGGCATAATACATATATTATTGAAATGTTAGAATATAACAGGTTGTAAGGTAATATTTTAAACATTCTGTTTTTCTTTAACATTACTTTTGTAAGGTTGCAATGTAATACTAGTTTTAATAGGATGATTTTCGTAAAGCAATATCACTTTTAAGGTAGATTTGAAATAGTTGAATTTCATGTTTGCTTAGGAAACTCTCAGACCAAAGGTCTAAAGAAATTTTGGTCATATCCTGTTAAGACACATTACATCCACTAGGGCAAGAATTATTTAATGACCAACAGTCATGGTACAGATGAGTTTTCTGAAAAACAAGTTATACATATCTGGGTCTTCACTGTTGGCATCCATTTAACATTTTGCTGTGGAACTTGTGATGTGTCCACTTTGGTTGGGATGACCAGGCATAATATATACATTATTTAAATGCTAGAGAATAAAAGGTTGCAAGGTAATATTAAGTTAAAATAGGCTGCTTTTTATTATTTAAACATTTTTCGTAAGGTTGCAAGGTATTACTAGTTTTTAATAGGGTGATTTTCATTATTAAAAAAATATCAGTTTCAAGGTATTTTTGAATAGAGAAAATTTCATGTGTGCTCAGGAAACTTTCAGACCACAGGTCTAAAGATTTTTGGTCATATCCTGTTAAGACACTTCACATCCACTAGGGCAAGTATTATTTACTGAAGGACAGTGTTGGTACAGATGAGTCTTTAGAATCATGTTATGATTATCTGGGCCTTCACTGTTGGCATCCACTTAACATTTTGCTGTGGAACTTGTGATGTGTCCACTTTGGTTGGGATGGCCATGCAGGCATAATACATACATTATTGAAATGTTAGAATATAACAGGTTGTAAGGTAATATTTTAAACATTCTGTTTTTCTTTATTTAACATTACTTTTGTAAGGTTGCAATGTAATACTAGTTTTAATAGGATGATTTTCGTAATGCAATATCACTTTTAAGGTAGATTTGAAAGAAGTTGAATTTTCATGTTTGCTTAGGAAACTCTCAGACCATAGATCTAAAGAAATTTTGGTCATATCCTGTTAAGACACATTACATCCACTAGGGCAAGAATTATTTAATGATCAACAGTCATGGTACAGATGAGTTTTCTGAAAAACAAGTTATACATATCTGGGTCTTCACTGTTGGCATCCATTTAACATTTTGCTGTGGAACTTGTGATGTGTCCACTTTGGTTGGGATGACCAGGCATAATATATACATCATATAAATGCTAGAGAATAAATGGTTGCAAGGTAATATTAAGTTCAAATAGGCTGCTTTTTATTATTAAACATTTTTCGTAAGGTTGCAAGGTATTACTAGTTTTTAATAGGGTGATTTTCATTATTAAATAAATGTCACTTTTAAGGTATTTTTGAAAAGAGAAAATTTCATGTGTGCTTAAGAAACTTTCAGACCAAAGGTCTAAAGAATTTTTGGTCATATCCTGTTAAGACACATTACATCCACTAGGGCAAGAATTATTTAATGACCAACAGTCATGATACAGATGAGTTTTCTGAATGACAAGTTATACATATCTGGGCCTTCACTGTTGGCATCCATTTAACATTTTGCTGTGGAACTTGTGATGTGTCCACTTTGGTTGGGATGACCAGGCATAATATATACATTATTTAAATGCTAGAGAATGAAAGGTTGCAAGGTAATATTAAGTTCAAATAGGCTGCTTTTTATTATTAAACATTTTTCGTAAGGTTGCAAGGTATTACTAGTTTTTAATAGGGTGATTTTCATTATTAAATAAATATCAGTTTCAAGGTATTTTTGAACAGAGAAAATTTCATGTGTGCATAGGAAACTTTCAGACCACAGGTCTAAAGATTTTTTTGGTCATATCCTGTTAAGACACTTCACATCCACTAGGGCAAGTATTATTTACTGAAGGACAGTGTTGGTACAGATGAGTCTTTAGAATCATGTTATGATTATCTGGGCCTTCACTGTTGGCATCCACTTAACATTTTGCTGTGGAACTTGTGATGTGTCCACTTTGGTTGGTATGACCATGCAGGCATAATACATACATTATTGAAATGTTAGAATATAACAGGTAGTAAGGTAATATTTTAAACATTCTGTTTTTCTTTATTTAACATTATTTTTGTAAGGTTGCAATGTAATACTAGTTTTAATAGGATGATTTTCGTAATGCAATATCACTTTTAAGGTAGTTTTGAAATAGTTGAATTTTCATGTTTGCTTAGGAAACTCTCAGACCAAAGGTCTAAAGAATTTTTGGTCATATCCTGTTAAGACACATTACATCCACTAGGGCAAGAATTATTTAATGACCAACAGTCATGGTACAGATGAGTTTTCTGAAAAACAAGTTATACATATCTGGGCCTTCACTGTTGGCATCCATTTAACATTTTGCTGTGGAACGTGATGTGTCCACTTTGGTTGGGATGACCAGGCATAATATATACATTATTTAAATGCTAGAGAATAAAAGGTTGCAACGTAATATTAAGTTCAAGTAGGCTGCTTTTTATTATTAAACATTTTTCGTAAGGTTGCAAGGTATTATTAGTTTTTAATAGGGTGATTTACATTATTAAATAAATATCAGTTTCAAGGTATTTTTGAACAGAGAAAATTTCATGTGTGCATAGGAAACTTTCAGACCACAGGTCTAAAGAATATTTGGTCATATCCTGTTAAGACACTTCACATCCACTAGGGCAAGTATTATTTACTGAAGGACAGTGTTGGTACAGATGAGTCTTTAGAATCATGTTATGATTATCTGGGCCTTTACTGTTGGCTTCCACTGAACATTTTGCTGTGGAACTTGTGATGTGTCCACTTTGGTTGGGATGACCATGCAGGAATAATACATATATTATTGAAATGTTAGAATATAACAGGTTGTAAGGTAATATTTTAAACATTCTGTGTTTCTTTAACATTACTTTTCTAAGGTTGCAATGTAATACTACATATAGTTTTAATAGGATGATTTTCGTAATGCAATATCACTTTTAAGGTAGATTTGAAATAGTTGAATTTCATGTTTGCTTAGGAAACTCTCAGACCAAAGGTCTAAAGAAATTTTGGTCATATCCTGTTAAGACACATTACATCCACTAGGGCAAGAATTATTTAATGACCAACAGTCATGGTACAGATGAGTTTTCTGAAAAACAAGTTATACATATCTGGGTCTTCACTGTTGGCATCCATTTAACATTTTGCTGTGGAACTTGTGATGTGTCCACTTTGGTTGGGATGACCAGGCATAATATATACATTATTTAAATGCCTGAGAATAAAAGGTTGCAAGGTGATATTAAGTTCAAATAGGCTGCTTTTTATTATTAAACATTTTTCATAAGGTTGCAAGGTATTACTGGTTTTAAATAGGGTGATTTTCATTATTAAATAAATATCAGTTTCAAGGTATTTTTGAATAGAGAAAATTTCATGTGTGCATAGGAAACTTTCAGACCACAGGTCTAAAGATTTTTGGTCATATCCTGTTAAGACACTTCACATCCACTAGGGCAAGTATTATTTACTGAAGGACAGTGTTGGTACAGATGAGTCTTTAGAATCATGTTATGATTATCTGGGCCTTCACTGTTGGCATCCACTTAACATTTTGCTGTGGAACTTGTGATGTGTCCACTTTGGTTGGGATGACCATGCAGGCATAATACATACATTATTGAAATGTTAGAATATAACAGGTTGTAAGGTAATATTTTAAACATTCTGTTTTTCTTTATTTAACATTACTTTTGTAAGGTTGCAATGTAATACTAGTTTTAATAGGATGATTTTTGTAATGCAATATCACTTTTAAGGTAGATTTGAAAGAAGTTGAATTTCATGTTTGCTTAGGAAACTCTCAGACCATAGGTCTAAAGAAATTTTGGTCATATCCTGTGAAGACGCATTACATCCACTAGGGCAAGAATTATTTAATGACCAACAGTCATGATACAGATGAGTTTTCTGAAAGACAAGTTATACATATCTGGTTCTTCATTGTTGGGATCTATTTAACATTTTGCTGTTGAACTTGTGATGTGTCCACATTGGTTGGGATGACCATGCAGGCATAATATATACATTATATAAATGTTAGAGAGTATAAAGGATTGCAAGGTAATATCAATTTTAAATAGGCTGCTTTTCATTGTTAAACATTACTGTCATAAGGTTGCAAGGTAATATTAGTTTTGAATAGGATGCTTTTCATTTTTATTAAATATAACTTGTTAGATATTTTTGAAAAAGGTAAAGAGCATGTATGCTTAGGAAACTCTCAGACCACAGGTCTAAATAATTTTTGGTCATGTCCTGTTAAGACACTTTACATTCACCTGGGCAAATATTATTTACGTACCAACAGTGGTGGTACAGCTGTGTCTTCTGAATGACAAGCTATACTTAGCTAGGCCTTCACTGTTGGCATTCAGTTAACATTTTGCTGTGGAACTTGTGATGTGTCCACTTTGGTTGGGATGACCAGGCAGAATATATACATTATTTAAATGCTAGAGAATAAAAGGTTGCAAGGTAATATTAAGTTCAAATAGGCTGCTTTTTATTATTAAACATTTTTCGTAAGGTTGCAAGGTATTATTAGTTTTTAATAGGGTGATTTTCATTATTAAATAAAGATCAGTTTCAAGGTATTTTTGAACAGAGAAAATTTCATGTGTGCATAGGAAACTTTCAGACCACAGGTCTAAAGAATTTTTGGTCATATCCTGTTAAGACACTTCAAATCGACTAGGGCAAGTATTATTTACTGAAGGACAGTGTTGGTACAGATGAGTTTTTAGAAGAATGTTATGATTATCTGGGCCTTTACTGTTGGCATCCACTTAACATTTTACTGTGGAACTTGTGATGTGTCCACTTTGGTTGTGATGACCATGCAGGCATAATACATACATTATTGAAATGTTAGAATATAACAGGTTGTAAGGTAATATTTTAAACATTCTGTTCTTCTTTAACATTACTTTTGTAAGGTTGCAATGTAATACTAGTTTTAATAGGATGATTTTCGTAATGCAATATCACTTTTAAGGTAGATTTGAAATAGTTGAATTTCATGTTTGCTTAGGAAACTCTCAGACCATAGGTCTAAAGAAATTTTGGTCATATCCTGTTAAGACACATTACATCCACTAGGGCAAGAATTATTTAATGACCAACAGTCATGGTACAGATGAGTTTTCTGAAAAACAAGTTATACATATCTGGGTCTTCACTGTTGGCATCCATTTAACATTTTGCTGTGGAACTTGTGACGTGTCCACTTTGGTTGGGATGACCAGGCATAATATATACATTATTTAAATGCTAGAGAATAAAAGGTTGCAAGGTAATATTAAGTTCAAATAGGCTGCTTCTTATTACTATACATTTTTCGTAAGGTTGCAAGGTATTATTAGTTTTTAATAGGGTGATTTTCATTATTAAATAAATATCAGTTTCAAGGTATTTTTGAACAGAGAAAATTTCATGTCTGCTTAGGAAACTTTGAGACCACAGGTCTAAAGATTTTTGGTCATATCCTGTTAAGACACTTCACATCCACTAGGGCAAGTATTATTTACTGAAGGACAGTGTTGGTACAGATGCGTCTTTAGAATCATGTTATGATTATCTGGGCCTTCACTGTTGGCATCCACTTAACATTTTGCTGTGGAACTTGTGATGTGTCCACTTTGGTTGGGATGACCATGCAGGCATAATACATACATTATTGAAATGTACGAATATAACAGGTTGTAAGGTAATATTTTAAACATTCTGTTTTTCTTTATTTAACATTACTTTTGTAAGGTTGCAATGTAATACTAGTTTTAATAGGATGATTTTCGTAATGCAATATCACTTTTAAGGTAGATTTGAAATAGTTGAATTTCATGTTTGCTTAGGAAACTCTCAGACCATAGGTCTAAAGAATTTTTGGTCATATCCTGTTAAGACACATTACATCCACTAGGGCAAGAATTATTTAATGACCAACAGTCATGGTACAGATGAGTTTTCTGAAAAACAAGTTATACATATCTGGGTCTTCACTGTTGGCATCCATTTAACATTTTGCTGTGGAACTTGTGATGTGTCCACTTTGGTTGGGATGACCAGGCATAATATATACATTATTTAAATGCTAGAGAATAAAAGGTTGCAAGGTAATATTAAGTTCAAATAGGCTGCTTTTTATTATTAAACAAATTTTGTAAGGTTGCAAGGTATTACTAGTTTTTAATAGGGTGATTTTCATTATTAAATAAATATCAGTTTCAAGGTATTTTTGAACAGAGAAAATTTCATGTGTGCATAGGAAACTTTCAAACCACAGGTCTAAAGATTTTTTGGTCATATCCTGTTAAGACACTTCACATCCACTAGGGCAAGTATTATTTACTGAAGGGCAGTGTTGGTACAGATGCGTCTTTAGAATCATGTTATGATTATCTGGGCCTTCACTGTTGGCATCCACTTAACATTTTGCTGTGGAACTTGTGATGTGTCCACTTTGGTTGGGATGACCATGCAGGCATAATACATACATTATTGAAATGTTAGAATATAACAGGTAGTAAGGTAATATTTTAAACATTCTGTTTTTCTTTATTTAACATTACTTTTGTAAGGTTGCAATGTAATACTAGTTTTAATAGGATGATTTTCGTAATGCAATATCACTTTTAAGGTAGTTTTGAAATAGTTGAATTTTCATGTTTGCTTAGGAAACTCTCAGACCATAGGTCTAAAGAATTTTTGGTCATATCCTGTTAAGACACATTACATCCACTAGGGCAAGAATTATTTAATGACCAACAGTCATGGTACAGATGAGTTTTCTGAAAAACAAGTTATACATATCTGGGCCTTCACTGTTGGCATCCATTTAACATTTTGCTGTGGAACGTGATGTGTCCACTTTGGTTGGGATGACCAGGCATAATATATACATTATTTAAATGCTAGAGAATAAAAGGTTGCAAGGTAATATTAAGTTCAAATAGGCTGCTTTTTATTATTAAACATTTTTCGTAAGGTTGCAAGGTATTATTAGTTTTTAATAGGGTGATTTTCATTATTGAATAAATATCAGTTTCAAGGTATTTTTGAACAGAGAAAATTTCATGTGTGCATAGGAAACTTTCAGACCACAGGTCTAAAGATTTTTGGTCATATCCTGTTAAGACACTTCACATCCACTAGGGCAAGTATTATTTACTGAAGGACAGTGTTGGTACAGATGAGTCTTTAGAATCATGTTATGATTATCTGGGCCTTTACTGTTGGCTTCCAATTAACATTTTGCTGTGGAACTCGTGATGTGTCCACTTTGGTTGGGATGACCATGCAGGCATAATACATATATTATTGAAATGTTAGAATATAACAGGTTGTAAGGTAATATTTTAAACATTCTGTTTTTCTTTAACATTACTTTTGTAAGTTTGCAATGTAATACTAGTTTTAATAGAATGATTTTCGTAATGCAATATCACTTTTAAGGTAGATTTGAAATAGTTGAATTTCATGTTTGCTTAGGAAACTCTCAGACCAAAGGTCTAAAGAAATTTTGGTCATATCCTGTTAAGACACATTACATCCACTAGGGCAAGAATTATTTAATGACCAACAGTCATGGTACAGATGAGTTTTCTGAAAAACAAGTTATACATATCTGGGTCTTCACTGTTGGCATCCATTTAACATTTTGCTGTGGAACTTGTGATGTGTCCACTTTGGTTGGGATGACCAGGCATAATATATACATTATTTAAATGCTAGAGAATAAAAGGTTGCAAGGTAATATTAAGTTTAAATAGGCTGCTTTTTATTATTTAAACATTTTTCGTAAGGTTGCAAGGTATTACTAGTTTTTAATAGGGTGATTTTCATTATTAAATAAATATCAGTTTCAAGGTATTTTTGAATAGAGAAAATTTCATGTGTGCTCAGGAAACTTTCAGACCACAGGTCTAAAGATTTTTGGTCATATCCTGTTAAGACACTTCACATCCACTAGGGCAAGTATTATTTACTGAAGGACAGTGTTGGTACAGATGAGTCTTTAGAATCATGTTATGATTATCTGGGCCTTCACTGTTGGCATCCACTTAACATTTTGCTGTGGAACTTGTGATGTGTCCACTTTGGTTGGGATGACCATGCAGGCATAATACATACATTATTGAAATGTTAGAATATAACAGGTTGTAAGGTAATATTTTAAACATTCTGTTTTTCATTATTAAACATTACTTCTGTAAGGTTGCAATGTAATACTAGTTTTAATAGTATGATTTTCGTAATGCAATATCACTTTTAAGGTAGTTTTGAAATGGTTGAATTTCATGTTTGCTTAGGAAAGTCTCAGACCAAAGGTCTAAAGAATTTTTGGTCATATCCTGTTAAGACACATTACATCCACTAGAGCAAGAATTATTTAATGACCAACAGTCATGATACAGATGAGTTTTCTGAAAGACAAGTTATACATATCTGGGTCTTCACTGTTGGCATCCATTTAACATTTTGCTGTGGAACGTCTGATGTGTCCACATTGGTTGGGATGACCATGCAGGCATAGTATATACATTATATAAATGTTAGAGAGTATAAAGGATTGCAAGGTAATATCAATTTTAAATAGGCTGCTTTTCATTGTTAAACATTACTGTCATAAGGTTGCAAGGTAATATTAGTTTTGAATAGGATGCTTTTCATTTTTATTAAATATAACTTGTTAGATATTTTTGAAAAAGTTAAAGAGCATGTATGCTTAGGAAACTCTCAGACCACAGGTCTAAATAATTTTTGGTCATGTCCTGTTAAGACACTTTACATTCACTAGGGCAAATATCATTTATGTACCAACAGTGGTGGTACAACTGTGTCTTCTGAATGACAAGCTATACTTAGCTAGGCCTTCACTGTTGGCATTCAGTTAACATTTTGCTGTGGAACTTGTGATGTGTCCACTTTGGTTGGGATGACTAGGGATAATATATACATTATTTAAATGCTAGAGAATAAAAGGTTGCAAGGTAATATTAAGTTCAAATAGGCTGCTTTTTATTATTAAACATTTTTTGTAAGGTTGCAAGGTATTATTAGTTTTTAATAGGGTGATTTTCATTATTAAATAAATATCAGTTTTAAGGTATTTTTGAAAAGAGAAAATTTCATGTGTGCATAGGAAACTTTCAGACCACGGGTCTAAAGAATTTTTGGTTATATCCTGTTAAGACACTTCAAATCCACTAGGGCAGGTATTATTTACTGAGGGAAAGTGTTGGTACAGATGAGTCTTCTGAATCATGTTATGATTATCTGGGCCTTCACTATTGGCATCCACTTAATATTAGCAACTTGTGATGTGTTCACTTTGGTTGGGATGACCTTGTAGGCATAATATATACATTATTGAAATGTTAGAGTATAACAGGTTATAAGGTAATATTTTAAACATTTTATTTTTCATTATTTAACATTACTTTTGTAAGGTTGCAATGTAATACTAGTTTTAATAGGATGATTTTCATAATAAAATATCACTTTTAAGGTAGTTTTGAAATGGTTGAATTTCATGTTTGCCTAGAAAACTCTCAGACCAAATGTCTAAATAATTTTTGGTCATATCCTGTTAAGACACATTACATCCACTAGGGCAAGAATTATTTAATGACCAACAGTCATGACACAGATGAGTTTTCTGAAAGACAAGTTATACATATCTGGGCCTTCACTGTTGGCATCCATTTAACATTTTGCTGTGGAACTTGTGATGTGTCCACTTTGGTTGGGATGACCAGGCATAATATATACATTATTTAAATGCTAGAGAATAAAAGGTTGCAAGGTAATATTAAGTTAAAATAGGCTGCTTTTTATTATTAAACATTTTTGTAAGGTTGCAAGGTATTACTAGTTTTTAATAGGGTAATTTTTATTATTAAATAAATATCACTTTTAAGGTATTTTTGAAAAGAGAGTTAAATGTGTGCTTAGGAAACTTTCAGACCACAGGTCTAAAGAATTTTTGGTCATATCCTGTTAAGACACTTCACATCCACTAGGGCAAGTATTATTTACTGAAGGACAATGTTGGTACAGATGAGTCTTCTGAATCATGTTATGATTATCTGGGCCTTCACTATTGGCATCCACTTAACATTTTGCTGTGGAACTTGTGATGTGTGCACTTTGGTTGGGATGACCAGGCATAATATATACATTATTTAAATGCTAGAGAATAAAAGGTTGCAAGGTAATATTAAGTTCAAATAGGCTGCTTTTATTATTAAACATTTTTTGTAAGGTTGCAAGGTATTACTAGTTTTTAATAGGGACATTTTTATTATTAAATAAATATCACTTTTAAGGTATTTTTGAAAAGAGAAAATTTCATGTACGCATAGGAAACTTTCAGACCACAGGTCTAAAGAATTTTTGGTCATATCCTGTTAGACACTTCACATACACTAGGGCAAGTATTATTTACTGAAGGACAGTGTTGGTACAGATGAGTCTTCTGAATCGTGTTATGATTATCTGGACCTTCACTGTTGGCATCAGTTTAACATTTTGCTGTGGCACTTGTGATGTGTCCACTTTGGTTGGGATGACCATGCAGGTATATATACATTATTAAAATGTTAGAGTATAACAGGTTGTAAGGTAATATTTTAAACATTTTGTTTTTCATTATTTAACATTACTTTTGTAAGATTGCAATGTAATAGTAGTTTTGAATAGGATGATTTTCATAATGCAATATCAATTTTAAGGTAGTTTTTAAATGGTTGAATTTCATGCTTGCTTAGGAAACTCTCAGACCAAAGGTCTAAAGAATTTTGTTCATATCCTGTAAGACACATTACATCAACTAGGGCAAGAATTATTTAATGACCAACAGTCATGATACAGATGAGTTTTCTGAAAGACAAGTTATACATATCTGGGCCTTCACTGTTGGCATCCATTTAACATTTTGCTGTGGAACGTGATGTGTCCACTTTGGTTGGGATGACCAGGCATAATATATACATTATTTAAATGCTAGAGAATAAAAGGTTGCAAGGTAATATTAAGTTCAAATAGGCTGCTTTTTATTATTAAACATTTTTATAAGGTTGCAAGGTTTTACTAGTTTATAATAGCGTGATTTTCATTATTAAATAAATATCAGTTTTAAGGTATTTTTGAACAGAGTGAACAGAGAAAATTTCATGTGTGCTCAGGAAACTTTCAGACCACAGGTCTAAAGATTTTTTGGTCATATCCTGTTAAGACACTTCACATCCACTAGGGCAAGTATTATTTACTGAAGAACAGTGTTGGTACAGATGAGTCTTCTGAATTATGTTATGATTATCTGGGTCTTCACTGTTGGCATCCACTTAACACTTTGCTGTGGAACTTGTGATGTGTCCACTTTGGTTGGGATGACCATGCAGGCATAATACATACATTATTGAATTGTTAGAGTATAAAAGGTTGTAAGGTAATATTTTAAACATTTTGTTTTTCATTTTTTAACATTACTTTTGTAAGCTTGTAATGTAATACTGGTTTTAAGTAGGATGATTTTCGTAATACAATGTCAGTTTTAAGGTAGTTTTGAAATGGTTGAATTTCATGTTTGCTTAGGAAACTCTCAGACCAAAGGTCTAAAGAATTTTTGGTCATATCCTGTTAAGACACATTACATCCACTAGGGCAAGAATTATTTAATGACCAACAGTCATGATACAGATGAGTTTTCTGAAAGACAAGTTATACATATCTGGGTCTTCACTGTTGGCATCCATTTAACATTTTGCTGTGGAAATTGTGATGTGTCCACTTTGGTTGGGATGACCATGCAGGCATACTATATACATTATATAAATGTTAGAGAGTATAAAGGATTGCAGGGTAATATCAGTTTTAAGTAGGTGCTTTTCATTGTTAAACATTACTGTCATAAGGTTGCAAGGTAATACTAGTTTTGAATAGGATGCTTTTCATTTTTATTAAATATAACTTGTTAGATATTTTTGAAAAAGGTAAAGAGCATGTATGCTTAGGAAACTCTCAGACCACAGGTCTAAATAATTTTTGGTCATGTCCTGTTAAGACACTTTACATTCACTAGGGCAAATATTATTTATGTACCAACAGTGGTGGTACAGCTGTGTCTTCTGAATGACAAGTTATACTTAGCTGGGCCTTCACTGTTGGCCTTCAGTTAACATTTTGCTATGGAACTTGTGATGTGTCCACTTTGGTTGGGATGACCAGGCATAATATATACATTATATAAATGTTAGTGTTTTATAAAGGTTGTAAGGTAATGTTAAGGTTAAATAGGCTGCTTTTCATTATTAAACATTACTTTTGTAAGGTAACACGGTTACTTTTGTAAAGTTAATAGTTTTGAAAGGATGATTTTTATGGCACCTGCTTGTAGCAGGGTGCGATATAGGCGTCCGATTTTCCGTCCGTCCGTCCGTCCGTCCGTCTGTCAACATTTATGTCGACGTTCGACATTTATGTCAAAGTTAGTATTCTTATCAACTACAAGACTTAACAACCATCAAACCTTACATGAAACATCTCCCTGACCTCCTGACTTTGCAACATAGGCGTCCGCTTTTCCGTTTGTCTGTCCATTCGTCCGTCTGTCTGTCAACATTTATGTCGACGTTCGACATTTATGTCAAAGTTAGTATTTTAATCAACTACAAGACTAAACAACCATCAAACCTTGCATGAAACATCTCCCTGACCTCCTGACTTTGCAACATAGGTGCCCACTTTTCCATTCGTCTGTCTGTTTGTCTGTCTGTCCGTCCGTCCGTCTCTTAACAGTTCTGTTATGTCGAAGTTCGACATTTATGTCAAAGTTAGTATTCTAATCAACTACAAGACTAAACAACCATCAAACCTTGTATGAACTATCTCCCTGACCTCCTGACTTTGCGACATAGGTGCCTGCTTTTCCATTCGTCTGTCCGTTCGTCCGTCTGTCTGTCTCTTAACAGTTCTGTTATGTTGAAGTTCGACATTTACGTCAAAGTTAGTATTCTAATCAACTACAATTCTACAACAACCATCATACCTTGCATGACACATCTTCCTGACCTCCTGACTTGACAGATATGTTGACCCAGTGACCTTGACCTATATTTTGCGCTCCATTGACTTTGACACAATTTACGTTGACGTTCCAGATCTTCTCAACTATAAGGCATATAACTACCAAACCTTGCATAGTGCTTCTCCTAGAGGTACAGACTTGGCAGGTACCTTGACCCGGTGACCTTGACCTATATTTTGCGCTCCAGTGACTTTGACATATTTTGCGTCGACATTCAATATCTCCTCAACTATAAGGCCTACAACCATCAAACCTTGCAAAGTGCTTCTCCTCAATGTACTGACTTAGCAGATACCTTGACCTGGTGACCTTGACCTATATTTTGGCTGCAGTGACTTTAACATAATTTACGTCAACGTTCCATATCTCCTCAAGTGTAAGACCTCTAGCTACCAAACCTTGCATAGCGCTTCTCCAATATGTACTGACTTGGCAGGTATCTTGACCCGGTGACCTTGACCTATATTTTGCGCTCCAGTGCCTTTTACACATTTTACGTCAACGTTCAATATCTCCTCAACTATAAGGCCTACAACCATCAAACCTTGCATAGTGCTTCTCCTCAATGTACAGACTCTGCAGGTACCTTGACTGGGTGACCTTGACCTATATTTCACGCTCCATTGACTTTTACACCGTGTACGTCACCCTTCCATATGTCCTCAACTGTAAGGCCTTCAACCACCAAACCTTATATAGCACTTCTTCTCGATGTACTGACTCGACAGGTACCTTGACCTGGTGACCTTGACCTATATTGTGCACTCCAGTGACTTTGACACATTTTATATTGATGTTTGGTATCTCCTCAAATATAAGACCTACAACCACTAAACCTTGCATAGTGCTTCACCTCATTGCACTGGCTTGGCAGGTACCTTGACCCAGTGACCTTGACCTATATTTGACAAATTTTACGTTGATGTTTGATAACTCCTCAACTATAAGGCCTACAACCACCATACCTTGCATTGTGCTTCTCCTTGATGTACTGAATTAGCAGGTACCTTGACCCGTGACCTTGACCTAAATTTCATGCTCCAGTGACTTTTACACATTTTACGTCAATGTTCCATTATCATTGGGCTGTATGATACGAAAAGTCAGTGCTGAAGATATAGCCATTAGAGGGAATGGGACTGGCCTGGAATATATGTGCCCCACTTGGCACTTTATCTACATTTTTTTCAACCCAGTTTTCCAAGTAAGCACTGCTAAGAATGAAATAAACTTATTTAATAACCACATTCTGATTGTGCTCCTGTGACTTTTGCGCCAGCAGGTGCGATGACGCCTTCCGGGGAATTCTTGTAATTATGAAATATCACTTTCAAGGTATTTTTCAAAAAGGGTATATTTTATTTTTGCTTAGGAAACTCTCAGACCACAGGTCTAAAGATTTTTTTGTCATATCCTGTTAAAACACTTTACATCTAGTAGGGCAAGTATTTTTTTTACTGACCAATAGTAGTGGTACAGATGAGTCTTCAGCCTGACATGTTATGCTTATCTGGGCCTTTACTGTTGACATGCACTTAATGTTTTGCTGTGGAATTTGTAATGTGTCCACATTGGTTTGGATGACCAAGCATAATATATACATAATTTAAATGTATGAGTATAAAAAGGTTGCAAGGTAATATTAATTTTAAATAGGCTGGTTTTTTCATTATTAAACATTGCTTTTGTAAGGTTGCAAGGTAACACTAGTTATAAAAAGGAAGCATTTCATTATTAAATATTACTTTTTAAGGTATTTCTGAAAATGGAAAAGATCATGTTAGCTAAGGAAACTCTTAGACCACAGGTTTAAAGAAGTTTTGGTGATGTCCTGTTAAGACATTTTACATCCATTAGGGCAAGTATTATTTACTGACTGACAGTGATGGTACAGATGAGCCTTCTAAACGACTAGTTATGCTTATCTGGGCTTTCACTGTTGGCATCCAGATAACATTTTGCTGTGGAACTTGTGATGTGTCCACTTTGGATGGGATGACCAGGCATGATAAATACAGTATTTAAATGTTAGATTATAAAAGATTGCAAGGTAATATTTATTTTAAATATTTTTTATTTTTTCATTATTCAGCATTACTTGTGTTAGGTTGCAAAGTAATACTAGTTTTTGAATAGGATGATTTTCATCATTAAATATGACTTTTAAGGAATTTTTGAATAGCAAAAATAATATGCTTGCTTTGGAAACTCTCAGACCTCAGACCATGGGTCTAAACATTTTTGGTTATATCCTGTTAAGACACTTTACATCCATAAGGGCGAGTATTATGTACTGACCAACAGTAGTAATACAGATGAGTCTTCTGAATGACATGATCTGCTATCTTGGCCTTCACTGCTGAGATAAGTTACTATTTTGCTATTTACTATTTTTACAGATGTCCATGAATGACATGTTATGCTTATCTTGGCCTTCACTGTTGGTATCAAGTTAATATTTTGCTATGGAACTTGTGATGTGTCCTTTTTGTTTGGGAAGACCGGACATAATTTTTACGTTTTTTAAGTTTTAGAGTGTAAACAGTTACAAAGTATTTTTTTTAAAAGGGTGCTTTTTATTATTAAACATTACATTTGTGAGATTGCAAGATACCGGTAATACTAGCTTTGAAAAGGGTGGTTTTCATTATTAAATATTACTTTTAATCTATTTTTGAAAAGGGAAAATTTCTTGTTTGCTTAGGAAATTCTGAGACCACAGGTCCAAAGTATTTTTGGTCATATCCTGTTAAGACACTTTACATCCACTAGGGCAAGTATTATTTACTCACCAACAGTGGTGGTACAAATGGGTCTTATTAATGACATTTTATGCTTATATGGGCTTCCACTGTTGGTTATCATTTTGCTGTGGAATGTGATGTGTCCACTTTGGGTGGGATGACCAGGCATAATATATACATTATTTAAATTTTAGAGAATAAAAGCCTGCTTTTCATTATTAAACATTAATTTTGAAAGTTTTAGGATGCTTCCATCATTATAAAAACCCCTTTATCATATTTTTGAAATGGGAAAATTTCATGTTTGCTTTGGAAACTTTTAGATCACAGGTCTTCTTGTCAGAAAGCACTAGACCAATTTCAATATAATATGGCAGGAATGTTCCTTTTGTTACCCTCTACCAAGAGTGTTCAAGCCAGCATGATTCGTCAAAAAACATGGCTGCCAAGGGAGGGGCTTTTTTTCCCTATATATCTATATAGAAAACATCATAAATTTTCTTGTCAGAAATCACTGGACTGATTTTAATACAACTTGGCAGAAATGTTTCCTTGGTGATCCTCTATCAAGATTGTTCAAGCAATCATGATTCGTCAAAACACATGGCCACCAGGTGGTGGGTCTTCTTTTCCCTATATATATCTATATAGAAAACTTAAAAAACTTTCTTGTCAGAAACCAATGGACCAATTTCAATAAAACTTGGCAGGAATATTTCTTTAGTGACCCTCAACCAAGATTGTTCAAGCTGTTATGATTTGTCTCAAAACGTGGCTGCCAGGTGGTGGAGCTTATTTTCCCTATTTATCTATAAACAAAACTTTAAAAATCTTCTCATAAGAAACCTCTACCAAGAGTGTTCAAGCTGTCGTGATTCTTAAAAAAAAACATGGCGGCTAGGGGGCGGGGCTTATTTTCTCTGGTTATCTATATAGAAAACTTTAAAAATCTTCTTGTCAGAAACCACTGGACTGATTTCAGTATAACTTGGCAAAAATGTTCCTTTGGTTATCCTCTACCAAGATTGTTCAAGCTGTCATGATATGTCAAAAAACATGGGGCGGAGCTTATTTTGCCTATATATCTACTACGCATTTCAATATCCATTAGACTTTGGTGTGGATTTTACACATGACAGCTGTCTAACAGCAACCAGTTTCAGAAGCTTTGCCACATTACTTTGATCAGAAACTGTCCTCAAAAGCATCAAACCTCTGAGCATCAAACCAGTCGCTTGCATAACGAAAGGCAGTCATTCAACATTAAATCAAAAATGGTACCTTACCAATTACAAAAAAGTAGCCAAAATCTATGATAGGGCAGCAGGCTGTCGCATCTGCTTATTCCGATGAAGACCTACAGTTTGCTTCATTGTGTTAACAGGACCTAGAAACATTTTTATGTGCAGGGTGGTCTAGGTGATCTTGTATCTTGCCTAAGAAGTAAGTAGCTGTTTTACGGTTCACGAGTCTACCGGTTAATACCACAGTGTTTCGAGCAGTAAAAATCGTACTTTAATGCAAATGTAAAAATTGCTGATCCAGACAAGTCTGCATGGTCCGATAAGGGCCTGTTTTTTATTTATAGTGCAAACTTACAAGGACGGATATTCTTTACGTACAGTGTTAGCAGTTTTATTATTTTTGAGTAGCCTGCTCAGTGGATCAGGTCGTGAGTAATTCGTGTAAGATGTACAAATAAAGTCCACCAGTATTTTCACACCAGCTGTACCTGTCCAGGTGAGGACAAGTCAATCACAAATCATTTACTTTGTCTTAATTGTCTCCGCCTACTGAATTGAAACCAATTGCATACGTGACAACTCAGATATCGTATGTCAATAATCACAATTGTGCAATCGACAAGACCGCAGTATAAAACCTTTTGATGTTTATTTCTAACATTTTTTTGGTGCATTGACCTCTTTGATGACATCAGAATGTCGTGGTTTGATTCTCTGCGCTCGACTGAACGTCAAATGAATATTGAAATGCGTAGTATATAGAAAGCTTTAAAAATGTTCTGGTCATAAACAAATGGACTGATTTTAATGTAACTTTGCAGGAATGTTTCTTTGGTGACCCTCTACCAAGATTGTTCAAGCCATCATGATTTGTCAAAAAACAGTGGCCACTAGGGGTTAGGGGCTTATTTTCCTAGTTTATCTATATAGAAAACCTTAAAAATCTTCTTGTCAGAAACCCCTGGACAGAGTTCAATGTAAATTGGCAGGAATGTTGCTTTTGATGATCATTCTACCAAGATTCTTCAAGCCCTCATGATATATAAAAAAACATGGCCACCAGGGGGCATGGCTTACTTTCCCTATATATCTGTATAGAAAACTTTAAAATTCTTGTCAGAAACCACTGGACTGATTTCAGTATAACTTTCAGTATAACTTGGCAGAAATGTTCCTTTGGTTATCCTCTACCAAGATTGTTCAAGCAATAATGATTCGTCATAAAAACGTCGCTGCTAGGGGGCGGGGCTTATTTTCCCTATATATATAAGTAGAAAACTAAAAAATCTTCTTGTCAGAAACCACTGAATCCATTTCAATATAACTTGGTAAGAATGTTTCTTTGATGACCCTCTACCAAGTTTGTTCAGGCTGTCATGATTCGTCATAAAACATAGTACAATGTAGCTAGTGGGTGGGGCTTCTTTTCCCTATATAGCTATATAAAACACTTAAAAAATGTTGTTTTTTTTTCAGAAACTACTGGACCAATTTTTAATGTAACTTGGCTGAAATGTTCCTTTGGTGACCCCTCTATCAAGATTCACTTGAAGCCGTCACGATACTTTAAAAAAAAAACATGGCCGCTAAAGGGCAGGGCTATAAAATTTATATAAAAATCTTAGAGCAGTCAACTTGGCTGAAACTTTGCTCAGGTGAGCGATATAGGACCATCATGGTCCTCTTGTTATTATTAAATACCACTTTAAGATATATTAGATATTACAATGAACTTAACAGGTTGCCTATTACTGTAAAAATTGCTCGGTCTATTCATAAATAAAAGATCTGGTTGTGCAGCATTTCCATGACTTTGGTACCGTTACTATCATTTTGTTTGAAATGAAAATTGAAAGTTAATGAGAACTCTTTGTAGATGTAATTGGTTTTATATGCATATTCTGTAGTGACACTTCACAAGTACTGAGGCAAGTACAATTTACTGACCAACAGTAATGGTGCAGATTTTGTGGCTTCTGGTTAGCTGGCATTTTATGCTTGTTTGTGCCTTCACTGTTGGTGATATTAATCATTTTCAGTAGGATGCTTAAGTTATTTAATTTGACCTTTGTCGTATTTTTAAAGGGCAAATGACATGTTTACACAGGTAACTCAGATCATAGTTCTTGAAAAAAACAAACAAACAACAATTGGTCAGTATCCTGTAATGACATTTCACATGCACTAAGGCAAGCCAAGTCTTCTGATCACCAAAGATGGTGCAGATGAGGTTTCTGGATTGTGTGTTACGATTACCATGGCCTTCACTAGTGACATGCAATTTACAGGTTTGCTGTGGAACTTGTGTAGTGTCCACTTTGGTTAGGATGACCAGATTTTATATTTGCAATGGTTAGGTTCCACTGAAAGAAAAACTTACAACATAGTGCAGGTATTTACTCCTTATATGGGTAGGTTTTGGTTAAAGTTTTAACATCACATTTTTTGGGTTTTTGATAGGGCAAAACTCTTGTTTACAAAGCAAAGCCTTCCGTCCATAGTTCAGGAGAACATTTTGTCAATAACCTACTAAGCGTACTATGGACAAATTCATTATGCCACTGATTGACGATTTATTTCTTATTTTCTCTTAAAAATCTGAATTGATGATTTAATGTTAAAATATGGAATAGACATTCAATTATTGGATACCCATGATATTGTCCTTGCTTCACATCACCATATATTACCCATTTTACTGTTTGTACAAGATTTCAAAAAAAAAAAATATATATATATAGATTGGACTGTATACTTTTGGCAGAAATTTCAAGACAGTATTAAATCCATGACAGCTACACCATTAAGTGCAGAATAGTTTATTTCTCATCCAGACATTTTTTAGCTCGCCTGTACGAAGTACAAGGAGAGCTATTGTAGTCACCCCGGTCGTCCACGTTTGCGTTCCCGTTCCCGTCACACTGCGTTAAAGTTTTTCAAATGCTTATATCTCAACAGTCACTCCTCACAGAGGCATCAAATTTGGAACTTAGGTACCTTGGAGGGTCTTCTGAGATTCCAAGAGAATAAACCCCTGGGTTCATGCCCCTGGGTGGGGCTAGGGGTTAGAATCTAGGACACCTTTGTAATACTGTGTTAAAGTTTTTCAAATTCTTATATCTTGACTTTCACTCCTCATAGAGCATTCATATTTAGAATTTGGGTACCTGGAGGAGTCTTCTGAGATTCCAAAAGAACATACCCCTGGGTTCATACCTCAGGGTGGGCCTTGGAGTGGGGCTAGGGGTCAAAATCTAGGACACATTTGTAAAATCTTATATGCCTACAGGTTATAGACACAACTGGTTATACATCAGCTAACTATGTGACATCGGTTTAAGTGTAAGAGAGTGAAGGTCATATTGACCTACATTTTACGGTCCAGGTCACCTAGATTTCACGGTCCAGTGATTTTGCCTTATATCTTGAATACTATTTGTTGGATAAATGTCACACCTGGGATATTAGTTCCATGTGACCCAATGAATGACCACTTACTATATCTAGGTCATTGTGACCTATATTTCATGGTTCAGTGATTTTGCCTTATATCTTGAATACTATTTGTTGGATAAATGTCACACCTGGGATATTAGTTCCTTGTGACCCGATTATTGACGTCAAAATATATCTCTGTTGGTGTGACCTATATTTCATGGTTCAGTGATTTTGCCTTATATCTTGAATACTATTTGTTGGATAAATGTCACACCTGGGATATTAGTTCCATGTGACCCAATGAATGACCACTTACTATATCTAGGTCATTGTGACCTATATTTCATGGTTCAGTGATTTTGCCTTATATCTTGAATACTATTTGTTGGATAAATGGATGTAACACAGTCCATGCCTCAGTAATTCATTTGTAGATATCTAGCAGTTCTGGCTTTCTCGTCCTTCCAGTAGCCTTGAAGGAATGGCTGTCACCAGCATACCAGTTATTCCACTTCTACTGTAGAAGGACATTCTAGAGGCTGTAATACAAATGTCATTCCACCCAGGATGATGGCCAGTCTGGTCCAGTGGTTATCACATAGTAGCTCCTTAACTTGGTTGGACTTGTAGCATTGGAAACTGTCCAGAAGTAGCAGATTTTTCTCTCATAGGTCATCCAGTCTTTTTTCTCATACTGATTTGATTCAGTCTTTCATTAAGGTAATCTCTTCCTTCATGAGATATTTTGCTGCTGACTGTTATGCCCTTCAGAGGTGCAGTGACTGAAGTGATCAGTTCCAGCCCAGAACCAGCCAACATATACAAAATGACAAGCACATCACAACAAAAGACTTTGAAATGAGAAAAAAAAAAATCTGAACTTGGACAAAGAATCAGTCTTACTGTTCGAATACAAAGAAAATGATATATACAAATCACTGAATTACTGAGATACATGATGAAATCTAAACATGTACAGACTACAATGCATTTTATACTTGGCTCAATAACAATTCCAGTGCTTAACTTAAGAAATATGAGAACTACTTCCTTGAAATATGCCTTCAGCACTGTTTTACATCCTAATGTTACAAGCTGTCGGTTCCATCTGATAATGTTTAATCCCAAGTTAGCATTAACTTCTGACTGGTCACCTCTCAGAGCTATATCTTGCTATCAGATTATCTCACAAACATCAACTCGGGAAATCCACTGGTGGCTGAAAGCCGGTCACCCTTGTCTGTCTGTTTAGGAATCAATCCTATAAGACAGTTTTACGAAATTCTCACCCCACACAATTTCCTATGCTTATAATACAACACTCTATCTTGAAGGTCAGCCTGTTTGCTCATCTTTATTGATATTCAGCTGCTAATATTCAAAAGTGTCTTCTATCAGAGTAATATTAGGCTCATCTCTGGGTTCTGCTGCTGCGTCAACCAAATCTGTCTTTTTGCTCATCTTGAAATGCACTAGTCATTTGTAATCATTGCCCTCCCACTTACAGGGGCTAGTGGGGACAATGACTTTTTGACCGTCACAGTCCTGCTAAAAGTCCTGCTCTGCAGGGACATATTGAAAGCATTGCCCTGCCCTTGTTCCCACTCTTTTGAATTGTATAATTCCATGGAGGTGTGTTTTGCATAATGTGCCACAAGCCCAACACTTACTCTGCACTGCAGGAAACCTCAAAGTATCACTATGCTGCACATCAGCTCTGCCATCCCCAAACCATCCCCAACCCGTTCATATATGGGGTAAGAGCGGTACAAATAACTGGTGCATAAGCTCATCTGTATATCTGGTTCCTGAGAGTTCCAGCACTGTGGACCACAGTCAACTACCCATACTCTTATACCAAGCTACTAAATGCCTTCTCTATAAAGCTAGGCTTACAAGAGAGCCTGTGAATTAAACTTGTTGGTACATGTATTTATCTGCGCAGTTATTGATAAGTTGTTCACATGCTCTGTAGATTTCTTCCAATATTTATTCTCCCATAGCTTCTTCAAAACTGACCCAATTCCAGGGGACAGTCTGCTTTTATAGTGTTTTCTATTTTTCAGTAACATTCATTTCAATACATAAACAGTATTCAATGTATAGTGCTCCAGATAGCATCAGTACAACCATAAATAAGGGATCCTTTTGCACCAATTTGAGAAATATCTAGTCCCACATAAGGATGTATTTTTACTGATATGGTGTGGCTTTACAGGTAACCTGTTAGAGTGCAATGTCATGTCTGTTTTTAGATGAATTAGCCTGAATTAGAAGAGGTTCAGTGCCTTAGATAAGCAGTGTATTTTCAATAAATACCCCAATATATTTAATGGAGAATACATTTAAAAATCAATTTATAGCATATCAAAACAAAGACCTTCTGTTGTATGCAAAACAATAATTTTTGTATGCATATCCCAGACTGCAAAAGTTTCACCCTGATATACAGCGTGACTATTTCTATTTAAACATCTGCGCATAATTTCTGCGCATAAGAGCAACTAGTTCTCTGTGTCATTGTCTAGTGAAGTGTTAACGACAAAGAATTGCAGGTCACCATTCTGCGTTGGGAGTTTTCCAAGATTGCAGAAACATGGCCTCCAGAAAACAAGGAATGAGGAAAGAGATTGCAAAACTGTGTCAGACTGGGGATGGTGGGGTGGTGCGAAGGTGTCGTGTATCTTACCTCACCATGGTGTCCAACTAATATTGGCTTACAGTAAAGCAAGGCCTGCTAGCCTTGTAGCAGGTAAGGGTAGAGGGGGAATATTTTTATTTCTTCTGTTTCTTCACTTTCATTCCTGTTCCTCTTTCTTCCCTGTTCCTCTCTTTCATATCTATTCCATCTCTTTTCTCCCTTTCTCTTGGAGACAACACAAAATGACCCACAAGGATTGACGTGTCGTTAAACCCCAATACATAAAAAAAACTAGAAATGTGTCAGTATGACACAGATGCCCCCTCCCAGGGCCATCCTTATCCCCACGCAGGTATTTTGCAAAAAATGAAGTTGAAAAAAGGGCCATAACTCTCATAATAATTGGCAGATTTTAAAATAAATCGAACTTGACTATATTTTATGATTATATTACCTGGGTATAAAATATGAATCCAATACACATATCAATCTTTTTTAAAAAAATATCAGTTGGAAAACATCTTTTGAAGGTGAAAAAGGACCGTAACTCCCATAATAATGGGTTGATTTTACCCGTATTGGAACTTGACCTCTATTTTATGATTATATACCTGTGTGTTAAATATGAATTCAAAACACTAATGTTTTCAAAAGATATCAAACTGAAACTATTTTTCAAAGTTGAAAAAGGGCTGTAACTCCAAATATAATTGGTGGATTTTACCCTAAATCAAACTTGACCTATATTTTATGATTATATGCTTGTGTATAAAATATAAATCCAATTCACTAATCTTTTCAAAAGTTATGGAACGGAAATAATTTTTCAAAGTTGAAAAAGGGCCATAACTCCAAAAATAATTGGTGGATTTTACCCTAAATCCAACTTGACGTACATTTTATGATTATATACCTGTGTATAAAATTTGAATCCAATACACTAATCTTTTCAAAAGATCTCGAACGGAAACCATTTTTACAACTATTTTTCAACATTGATAAAGGGCCATAACTCCATAAATAATTGGTGGATTTTACCCTAAATCAAACTTGACCTATATTTTATAATTATTTGCTTGTTTATAAAATATGAATCTAATTCACTAATCTTTTAAAATGTTATGGAACGGAAACCATTTTTCTAAGTTGAAAAAGGGCCATAACTCCAAAAATAATTGGTGGATTTTACCCTAAATCATACTTAACCTACATTTTATGATTATATACCTGTATATAAAATTTGAATCCAATACACTAATCTTTTCAAAAGATATCGAACAGAAACCATTTTTCAAGTATTTTTCAACATTAATAAAGGGCCGTAACTCCAAAAATAATTGGTGAATTTTACCCTAAATCGAACTTGACCTATATTTTACAATTATATGCTTGTGTATAAAATATGAATCCAATACACCAATCTTTTCAAAAGTTATAGAACTAAAACCATTTTTCAAAGTCGAAAAAGGGCCATAACTCCCAAAATAATAGATGGATTTTACTCTAAATCAATTTGACCTACATTTTATGATTATATACCTGTGTACAAAATTTCAATCCAATACACCTACCCTATCAAAAGATACCGCAGGGAAACCATTTTTCAAAGTTGAAAATTTTTCAAAGTTGAAAAGGGCCATAACTCCCAAAATAATTGGTGGATTTTACCCTAAATCAAACTTGACCTACATTTTATGATTATATACCTGTGTATAAAATTTCAATTCAATACACCAATCCTTTCAAAAGATATCGCACGGAAACAAAAAGTGTTACGTACGGGACGGACGAATGGGACGGACATACGTACGGACAGCAGTGATACTATATGCTCCCCCATTGAAAATGGCAGGGGCATAAAAAACTGTTGGTAAAATAATGGGGTAATTAACCAGTTATCAGTATTTGATTCATTGTCTTTATTTAGTGCGCAACATAACTGAAGAAGTCATCGATGAATCAGATGAATGCATACAGAATCGCATCTGCATTCATGACCCATCCATACATGCCATATCTCACACTGTGAGACAGAATCTCACAGAATTTTGGCCCTTCTGGAGCCCATTTCCCATAAAATTTTCAAATCTCACAGAATTTTCATACCAATTAATAAGCTATCTTTTGAAGAGCTGGAAATAAATTAAACATTAGCATGGCTATCCCAAGCTTAATTCATTAAAATAATGGCTTTTAACTTACTTATGTAAGCTTGAAAGTGATTTTTACAAAAATCTCACAGAATTTCATCAAATCTCCCCTAAAAATTTACAAAATCTCACAGATTTCTGTCAACAGCTAATGGCATGTATGCCCATCTGTGTAAGCAGCGTTGGAAGTGAAAGTAGCTTGCAACACGCAGGTTTAAAAGTCACTGATAAGACTTCAGTACTGGAAAGCTAAGTAGCTTTGATCAATGCTGGCCTCAGTGGCTCAGCTGGATGTGCGTCCAAACCGTGATTAAGAGGTTGTGGATTCCACCCCGCCGGGTCGGCAACATTCTTTCGTGGAGATTTGATCATGAAATATTTTCTACGGTTGTCTGTCCCATCCACTTATTCTGTTGAAAGAATGTGCACAATACTGATTAACCTCTTAGAGGACTGAGCCTGCCCAGTAAATATATGGTAAGGTAAACTGACCATGCTAGACATGACCCCATTGGGTTGACTGGGCCGTAAAAACCTCAACACTTACAAACATTTGATAGATCATTGCTAGAGTGGGTGAACAAAGAAAAAATCCAAAGATCACCCAAATACTATGTAAGGTGATTAGTTCTGTCATTAAAAGTGGGTTCTCTGGAGTAGGGGATGTGGCACAAAGCACCCATTTCAAAACTTTTTTTTGTTTAGTTATGAAAAAGATAAATACAGAAAAATGATCAGCCGTATTGTACTTCACAAAAATTAATGGAAATGTACAGGAAGAAACACAAACAAAAATCAAAGCATTATAAGACATACTTTAAAGCAAATTATTTAAACCACAGCGCACCTCTCCCCACCAGCCCCTAGGCCAAGGAAAGTAACTAAGAATGTCCGCAGCATGGATACTGATTCCAGAATCTTAGTTTTCACCATTACTGACTGCATGGCTTTAAATTTGACCAGTACAATACTGGTTGGAAAAAATAATTATCTGTAGCACTGAGTATACTTCTGAAACTAAGATCAGTTGAACTGAGACCGACTGCTAAAATGAGGTTATAAACAATATGAACAAGGCTGTGACTGCTTTTAAAGTTTATAATGTTTTTAGGAGTAAAAATTGAAGCCTGTTTCCAATACCTTCTTCTTTCTAAGCTCAGTCTACTCTTTACATAATCGTAACCGATCTATAACAGCCATTAATGATTGTTTTTAAGCAACTTCCATGTTCATGTTTTTAAAACTATTTGACCACATGACTCTTGATGACCAGTTTTATGACTTCAGTAGATAAAAACAGTGCTTACTTTATCTTGAAAAAGGTATTGTATATACCAAAATGGGTCCATCATAATTGATATTAATTTAAAGGTACCATTGCTGGTTGTTTGTTCTGTTGTCTACCCACCATTTTCTTAAAATTATATTACATCTTTTATTACCTGTGAAATGCCCAAGTTATTAAACAAAGTCCATGGTTAAGTCCAGAAATCATTGTCAAAGCCTGTCATTCCTAAACAAATGCATAGCTGTGCTGCTGTACACTCAAACTTCAATACCATATTTCTTAACACAAATCTGTTAGCATGGGCAACTTAGGTGTGCAAATTTCCCTCTGATTGTTTGTCCATATACTTACTTACTCCCTTGTGCCCAGTCTGTTAGTTTCACTTCACTGATTGTTTCATATCACTGAGTTAAACAAGGATGACAATTTTTACTCTCTCGCAGGTGCAATTAAGTTCTTTTTATTTTATCGGCCTTGGTGGCTCAGTTGAATGCGGGTCTCACTGGTGATTGGGAGGTTGCAGGTTCAACCCTTGCCGGGTCGCCAACATTCTTTTGTAAAGATTTCATCATGAAATATTTTCTATGATCATTCTTTCCCTTCTGCTGATTCAAAAAGGGCAGTTGTGAGTTTCTGGTCAAAGAATGTGCACAATACTGGTTAACTTCTTAGAGGACTAAGCCTGCCAAGTAAAAGTGTGGTTAGGTAAACTGACTGCGCTCGACATAACCCCGTAGAGTTGATGGGCCATAAAACCTCAACACAAAAAATAATATTACAATATCTTTAATTCCTTTTGCTGCAAATGCATTTTACATTGCTGGACGAGTTCCCAGGTTTGAACATTATACCAGCATTTCTCAGATCACAGTTCTTAAGAACATTTAGTCTATAATTATCCCAACAGTAATGGTACAGATGAGGCTTTCTTGTTGGTATATTTTTCTAGGCTTTCACTGTTGGCATCCAGTTTGTCCTTTTGCTGTGGAACTTGTTATGTGTCCACATTTGGTGACCAGGCAAAAAAACATACCGGTATGCAATATTCAGATGTTGATGTATAAAATGTTCAAAGATGTCATTAACCTTTGTGGCTCTGGGCAAATTCAGCAGACCACAAATTGGTGATATTCTTCTCTTTTTTCCAAGAATGTCTCCATCCATTGGAGATGATTTGCATGAAATGTCAAAACCTCTTTTCTGGGATAAATTAGAAAAATATTTCAATAAGTCCTCTGCTAACAAAAATTTACACAGAGTGCTAAGCATTAAATTTATCAAAGTGTTTACCAACACAAATATTTTTACAATAGTCTAATTTTGGACTTTAATTTTTAAAGTATCCAAGGTGCTTCTAATGAGTACCCACAACATATGTTTTTCATGGAGAAATAAGAAAAAGTTTTCACCTAATAATTTCTCTTATCTAGAGCTATGTGATCCATTAATTTTGAAAAATGTCAGGGAGATTGTGAATATTTGAGAACTTCAGGTCATTGTCAGGGAAATTTTTGAACTGTTTGTCAAGTTTGCAGTCTGTTTTAGAGGGCTAAGGTAGTTTCTTCATTTTTGGCAACACTAAAGTTTCATATTTCGCTAACTTTTTTCAGTTTTAAGGTATATTTGCATAGTACTTTTATTCTTTAATTTGCATATACTATATTTTTAGTTTTAATATTCTTGCAGAATTGAAATCTCTATAAAGTTGTTTCTAGAAGAAGCTGAAAGGGATTTGCACCCCTTGCCTCCTGAGCAATTCTTGTGATGGTATTTGTATCTAATGATTAACATCTTTCTTAACTATGAACTTACTGATCATAGCACATAGCCGTTACTTGATATTGAGGTCCCAGTACCACAAAAAATAAAGTCAAACTTTAAACTAACCTGGTGCAACAGGCCAAATCCACAGACAACAAACTAATGATAATTTTCTTATTTTTCCTAGAAAATGGGGTCTGACACGTCATACAAATGAAAGATCAAATCCTATTTTCTGGAAAAAATAAGAAAAATATTTCAAAATGTTGTCTGCTGTAATTTTTACTCAGGGTGAAAAGTTAACTTTTGTAACCGTTTATAGTTCTAGCAAGAAGGTTGAAGACATTTTGTGATATTGGGGCCTGACATACTTACTGTTCTTTTACAGACTCTGCTAATGATGAACAAGTACAATAGTAGTATAGGGTGGCACTATGCGTATACTACTTACAATACTAATGTATATTGCACCTAGAGTAAAGGAAGGCTAGTTAGATGGGCCAGTGCAAATTTTAGGGCAAGTTTTGGTCACAATTTTTCACGTTTCCTTTACCTAAATTATGGCCTTCAACAATTTAGTAATTTTTTGGCAGCAACATGAAAATGTGTTACTTGGACTAAATCACATAAATCATGGATATCATGACTGACTTCTGTAATCAGTAATGCTTTGCAAAAAAAAGCCATGACATTGCTCAGCATGATAGAGGAAGGCTTGTATAGACCCAGATAAGAAGTGGTATCTACATAATATTTTCTTATTTTTCCATGAAAACATATGTTCTGGGTACTCATTAGAAGCATCTCAATGAGGCCATTTTAATGAGTACCTCAAGTTTTCATGGAGAAATAAGAAAAAAATCTACTTTTTGGTTAAAAAAAGCACCTTATCTGGAGCTGTGACTGACTTCATATGACAGTAATAAGGCTAGATCAGTTCAAAATGCTACAAACTTCATAGATCATTACCAGGGTATAACTTATTTCATCCTGTCTACATGAAAGCATGAAAGACATCAGGTAGACATGCCGCAAGAATAAGCAGTCCAACAGTTAAATGACCTCTATGTGAATTGGGGATGACAGCAAAATGCCCAAGCGAGGGCAATGTTTTGATGATCTAATGTCATTGTAATGGTGTTAGATGGATCCAACATCTCCAGTGGATGCAAAATCAGTGGAGGGCTGTCATGTTCCAGTGGATTTTACTTAAACAGGGTGGCTGGGCTCCATAGCACAGTCAGTAATACATAATAACACATCTGACTGCATGTCCAGATTGCAAGTTGGAATCCCAGCTTAGCAACATAAGTTTTGTAGATCATGAAATCAATTCTGTGGTCAGTCTTCCACTTCCACTGATTCAAGAAGGGCAGTTGTCAGTTACTGGTGAAAGTGTGTACACAAAGTACTGATAAACCACATAGAGGACAAAGCTTGCCCAGGAAAGTGTGAGTAGTTTAATAAAATCAAAATTAAAAAAAAAAAAAAAAAAATAGGGTGGATTGATAGTACAAGCGTGGCATCTGTTGGGGGAACCCTATGCAAAATGTTTGTTAAGTAGATTGTTGTGGCAGAGGTTACAAGTGTTATGGTGTGGGCTGATATCCCATGATACTATCACATGACACTACAGAATTACTCTGGTAGTAATTGATGACAAGGACATACGTTGTAGAGGTACTCAAAAGTCTAATTCTTTTTTTTTTCTTTGCCAGCACCCAAACCAACCTTTTCCATTAGGATAATGCATGTCCACCCTCTGGCAGGCTAATCTAGTAAAGAAGATGTGTAACAAATTTAGGTCACTGCAACCTTTATACTGAACTTACAGAAAAAATATCTAAGGTATATTTCTTGTAGTATATCAAATTTGGTTTATGAGTACAGATAATGGGTTAAGTTTGTGCTGTTTCCACTGCCAGTAGTAGATCACAGCAATTTATTTGTAAACACTGGTTTTCTGTCCGTCTGAGACCTTGTCTTGGGTATCGCTCCTGTACTCTGTGACCAATGTTGACCAAATTTGGTGAAGGGATACATCCAGTAAAGATGGTTTGTCAAATATGGAATAGATCAGTATGACTACAGACTTATATTATAGAAAATACCAGTACTTTTCCTGAGCAGGTCTTATAGGGCTTAACTGAATTATGCAAATAGTCCCCACTTACTGGGGCTTCCAAAACAGATGGGCTGTTTTGGTGAGTCTGCACCAGAGTTGTGCAGGATTAGAGTTTGTTAGGCCTAACAAAAGTCCCACAGACTCGGAGGCACTTAAACTGTATCTGTGGGAGATGGTTCGACATGGAGGTTGACAAGACTGTTTAACATTGACTCGGATCCATAAAGCAGTCCATAGCATGCCTGGTTGTAAGTTGAAATCCCACCTTGGCCAAACAGCTTTCATGGCAGTTGATGATAAAATAATTTCTGTGGTCAGTCTACCCTTCTGCTAATCCAGCTGGGCTCCATAGCAGTCAGTAATACATCCGACAGCAGATTCAGGGTCACAAGATGGAAAATCAGCTCGGCCACATAACTTCTGTGGAGATTGATCATGAAATCATTTCTACAGTCCTTCTCCCCTTCCACTGATTAACCCATTGTAGTCAGGAGACCCGTAAAAGGGTAATTGGCAAACAGTGCAGACCCAGATCAGATGCCGCAGAATGCGGCGTCTGATCAGGGTCTCCACTGTTTGCAAATAGTTTAGCCTTTTTTCTCTAGGAATATGTGAATCTCATAGCCGGACGTACCTAAAATTGAAATTGGACTCTTCCAATAGATAGTGTGGGAGAGTCTTATATTCAGTATACAATGGGTTAAAGAAGAACAGTTGTCAATTACTGGTGGAAGTATGTGCACAAGTACTGGTTAACCACTTAGAGGCTAAGCCTGACTAGGAAAAGTGTGAGTAGGTTAATTAAATGACCAGCTTTATTTGAACTGAGTTGAGTTCCAACTCAAACTCTGCTGATTCAAGAATGTCATTTGTCAGTTATTGGTACGAGGGTCGTGCAAAAAGTTCTGTCACTAATAGGCTTCTTTGGTTTTATCCCAGGTATATTTTTAAAATGCTTCACTGCACTTGAATGGTGTGTTGAATAGCTAATGAAACCTGTTTATTTCGTGCAAATTGTTTTCCAACTGACCGAGTTATTTCAAATTGAAATAGATGCAGTCATATACACTGACCAATTTATTTGTTACATTGGAACATGGACCAGAAGACTGAAATTTGTAGCTGTATTAAATGCCGCATTAGGCTTAATATAGATTCAAAGCAGATATTTAATGAATTGTGTGGTATATATGGACCTCAGACCATTTCAATGCACACAGTTTTTAGGTGGGTTAAAGCTGGGAAATGTTCTTTGAAGATGATACCCGTCCTGGAAGGCCTGAAACCTCTGTTACCAAGGCTAACATCTCTGCTGTAAATATTGTGGTCGAACAGGATGCGCGATTGTCTGTCAAAGATATAGCTAGTTGTACAGACATATCAGAAGGCAGTCTGCAAACAATTCTGAAAAAGTGTTTGGACCTGAGAAAGGTTTGCGACCTTATTTGCTCACTAAGGAGCAAAAGACACAACGCCTTAAATGCGCCCGGGAACTTTTGAAAACATACAAAGGCTGTAATAGTCGGGTTATTTCTAACTTGCTAACAGGTGATGAAACCAGGGTGTGCATGTTTGAGCCACAAAGAAGGGCTGATAATAAGCAATGGAAGCGAAAAGATCAAAAACACCCATGTATTGCCAAGAGAACCATAAGTTTGAAAAAGATGTTGTACGCAATTTTTCTTTAATTCAAGTGGGTCAGTCGTTCAAGTACCTTGTTCATCTGGTCATACAGTCACTGGCTGATTCTACAAGAATTCTGTACTGAAGAAAGTGAAAGAGTTTTACAATAAGAAACCACTAAGCATAGGAAGGTCAGGAGTCCACTTTTACATGACAATGCCTCCTCTCATAAGTGAGGTTGTTAAGTCTTTTGGGGCTTCTGAAAATGTGAAAGTTTTAAACCATCCACCTCATTCACCAGACCTGAGTCCCTGTGACTTCTTTTTATTTCCAAGGCTTAAGAAAATGCTTTCTGGAAATAAGTATACGTCTAGAAGTTCTCTTGGCAGCGCTATTTATCAGTGTCTCCAACAGATACCAAAAGAAGACTATTTATCTGCTTTTTCGCGACTGTGTAAAAAAGTTACAAAAATGTGTTTCAGTAAAGGGGGAATACTTTGAAGGTTTGTATTAAAAATATGTTTGATAAAACGTAGCACTGAAGTAATCCAAACCCAGTGACAAAACTTTTTGCAGGACTCGCGTATATGTATGTGCACAAAGTACTGGTTAACTGCTTAGAGGACTAAGCATGCCCAGTAACAGTGAGTAGGTGGACTGACTGGCTAGAAATGACTTTAAGGTTGTTGACTGGATTGTAAAATTTCAATCAAAGTCAAAGTTTAGATGTCAGAGCAGTTCTTCAGATGTAGTATTTTAGTTTTTAGTGAAAAAAACTTCTCCGATCTTTTGTTTCACTTTGTCAGGTGTTAAGATGTTGGAAGGTTTTTTCAGGTTCCATCCTCCTTCTTGGTAAGAGGGTTTCAAGGTTTATGTATCAGAATGTTGTTTTACTATGTTTATGAGGTGTTGTCATTCTGTTTTAATCAAAGAAGTTTCATGGATTTGTTTCACATTTTTCAGGAGTTTAGGTATCAGTGGGTATTTTCAGGTCCTGTCTTTTTGTTTGTCAGAGGGTTTCAAGGTGTCAGAGGGTTGTTTTATCATATTTAGGTGTAGTCTCTCAGTTTTTTTTATCAAAGGAGTTGCATGGATATTCTGATAAACATTTTCAGGAAATTAGGTATCTGAGTTTGTTTGTCAAGGTTTTGTTGTCAGAGGTTTTCAAACTGTCAGTCTGTTTGTCAAAGATGTTGAAGTGTTTATTGTCAGAGGTTTTCAACTGTCAATTTGTTAAAGATGTTGAAGTGTTTCTTCAGGCCCCATGTGTTTTGTTTGTCAGAGGGTTTTATGGTTTAGGTATTGGAAGGTTTCTTCATGTCTGTTTCTCAGAGGTTTTGTTATCAAAAGGTTTCTTCAGGTCCTGTTTTTTAGTTTTTGTGGGTTTACTGTTTGTGTCAGAGAGTTTCTTCAGGTTCTGTATGTTTGTCAGAGTTTGGGTGTCAGAGCATTGCTTCCGATTCTTTTGATAGGTGTGTCAGGGGTTTCAAGGTTTAAATGTCAGAGGATTTCTTTGGGTTTGGTCGTTCAGTTTGAGGTTTGGGTATCAAATGATTTTAAGGTTTAGCTGACAGAGGACTTTTTTTCAGGGCAAGATTTCAGATTGTCAGAGGTTTAGAGGTCAGTTTCTTTAGGTCCAGTCTTTGTCAGAGAGGTAAAATAGATTCTTTGTGGCTTATTTTAGTTTTATTTCATAGGTTGAAAGGTAAGTGTTGTTGGGTATGTAGGATTTCGTTAAGTAGGTTTAGGCATCAATAGGCATCAAAGAACAAGTTTTTTAGAACAAGTTTTCGGGGGTTTAAAGGATATTGTTTTTCAGTTTGTCAATTGTTAAGGTGTTGGAGTGTTCCATCTGGTCCTGTTATTTGGTTTATCAGATGTTTAGGTATCAATGAGTTTGAAGGTTTGAGTATTGGAGGATTTCTTGAGGTACAGTTTTTGGTTATCTTTCCTTTGATATATATGAAAAGAACAGTGGGGATATTATGATCACCTCTGTCTATCCATTGCTCTGTCTGTCTATAAGTGGTATATATACCTTCCTACATTGTTGATATACATGTATATGAAAAACTAGCGGAGGTAGAATATAATGGCAAAAAAATATGAGAAAAACCCCTTTAAAAGCCCTCTGTGCTGGTTTTTGGAGGGTTCGATGTGGAGTCGGGGCAGTACACCTGTTCACGGCTAGCGGACGATACGAAACATTTGATTATTTGCCTCAGCCTGTTATCATCTGGGCTGACCCTGAATGTGCGATAAAAGTATACTACAATGTTTACAAACACTCATATCAATATCTTATGAGAGTGATCACATTAAGGGTTCTTCAATGTCTTTATCAGTTATGTGAAGAGTCATCCAAAATCACTGGTGTTTCCCTAACAAACACTGGACAGTTTATCTCCAGTTAATGAGACAATTTGAACAGCATTTCTTCGGCCTCATCCACAGACGGATCTGAAATAGCCAGTGGTTTTCACAATATAATTGTCTCATGATTAGTTACGCCCATCCGGAAGTCCCACGTTATCTCGTATCTGGTAGATAGGGATGTGAACGAGTTATCAATAAAATCATGATTGTGTAATTAAACCAGAGCTGTGGCTTAATGGTTAATATGCACTCGTCTCATAATCTTATGGCCCCCAGTTCGAAACTGACTAGTGCCACAGTTTTTTATATTTGGAAAAATATTGTTATGTGTTCTTCTTACTCTCTTTCTCACTGTTGAGAAAAATAGAAAGAAGAATTGATATAATCATATTGTATTGTGTTCTTCTTACTCCCTTTCTCACTGCTGAGAAAAATAGAAAGAAGAATTGATGTAATCAAAGTACAATCATCTGGTGTGTTTGTATGAATGTACATATCCGTAAAATGGGCACTTTGCCAGAAAAGGTACCTTATCACACTGTAAACAGATGCAAAAATATATATTAATTTTGCATTTCTTGATACACTGGCGGTGGATCATTTATGAAAATGAATTTATTAAATAACATCATGTATCTTGTACTTTTTTTTGAATGGCGCTCAGCGCCTGAGCCTTTCCCTGTTCTATTAATTTCTTTTTTTCTTGCTCGCTCAAACCAGACTGTTTAGTGTGCGTTTTATCTTTCAAATCATTATATTTGTCTAATTCATCAAGAACCATTTTAAATTCCTGTTCTGATATTTGTCCATCGTTTAAAGCTGTGGAAATTAAACCTTTGATGGAATTTAACTTACTTTCCCCCAGAGTTTTAATCTCATAATGTTTCTGTGTCTTTGACATTAATTTACACCTCAATAACTTAACACAAACACCCATACAACCACAGACAATTGCAACAGTCTCTAATGGTAACATAACAGGTACAGCTAATCCAACACCAGCCATAATAACACTTGTAGAAATTAATACAGTATCAACTCCATCTGTAATATTAATTCCCCTTTTATACTTCTTATACAATGCTTTTCTTGCATCTCTCTCTGTTATTAATTGTTTCTCTATTTCAGAAATCTTTTGTAATCTATAATTCTGCCGTTCTTCAGTAGGCAACTCTGGATATAACGGTGCAGTTGGCTGTTTCATTTTTTTATATTGTTTTTAAAAATATTTCAAAATAAAATAAAAATGATCTCATACTTTAACAAATGTTCAAAAGCCATGTCAGTTACAGAATTACATAGATAACAGAGACAGCACCAAAATGATAGGATTAAAATCTATCACATACATGTACTGGGTTGGCTGGTATAATGTCACAGGCAAACAATATCTAGCAACCAAAAGCAAAAGGATTGACCTCGAACCTGGCTTATATAATTTTAATGACCTAAGACAGATTTTTTCTGATGAATCTGTTATCATGTCTGTGAATTACACCAATGGATTTGTTACATTAGAAATACCACCAAACAAGGAAATCGAATTGTCCAGTGGAATTTTGTCTTTACTAGGTTTAAAACAGGGACGGCTCACAGCTGGCAGACACACAGGACACAAAATGATTGACATCGCCAAAACTAAAGATCTTCGTGTCTTTCTTGACCAAATAAATACAACAAATAATTTTCTAGATGGTGAACCAAGCACATTTCTAGGAATCGTACCAGTTTCTAATAAACCCTTTGGGAAAGTTGTTTCTTGTCGATTTGAATTTCCAATCTTCAAGAAGCTAATAAATGGATGTATAACTGAACTATCTGTGCGCATAACAGATCAAAATAACACTGTTTTGGACAATCATGACTTATGAATTATAATAGCAGTGTTGATACAATGAGCATATTTGGAGCAGATTACGAGTCTGCAGACTTGCTTGAAATAATGGAAGATCTTGATATGAATGAAAATAGAATTAGAGATCTGAGAAATCCGCGGGATGCAAATGATGCCGTCAATAAAAAATATTTGAACAAACAGATCAAATATAAAACAAAGGATCTAGAAAATAAACTTACTGCAATTCAAACACAAATAACTAACATACAGCAGCAACTTGATGGCACCAAACCCTTTACCTCGGATCTGGACATGGGTAACAACCGAATAATAAACGTTGGCCACCCAAGAAACCCAGAACATAATATCAAGCATGAGAATGATGCAGTCACAGCCAAATTTCTTTACGACTGCTAAAATCGCTGACAAAAAATTCATGAAAACAAACGAAGACATAGACATGCAAAAACACCGAATAAAAGGCTTAGGTAATCCTCTCGAAATCGACGACACAGTCACGTTACAGTATGTTGCCTCGCGTATAGAGGGACTTACAGCTGAAATTGACAAACTTAGGGAAGGCAGAATTTAAATAAATTATAAAAAAATATATAAAACAAAAATAAAATGATTCCAAAAGAGTTTGCATATAGCGAGCAGGCACATTATGCTCACTGGAGTGCGTTCAAAGTAAAAACAGTTAATATTATTAATCAAAATATAGTTGTTACATCGGACGGCAAAAGCTTTCAGGTTTCTTTCCACGATGTATCAGAAAAATACATTCTTCCATGTGTTAAGTCAGATGCTGTTGTCCAACGATGGCAAACAGACTGGATGTCATTTTGGCAAAATCAGTTCAACTTTGCTGTCTGGTGTGCAACGACTGGATGTGGAGTTGACTTCAATAACCATCTGAAAGATACAGGCATGATTGGTTCCCTGTTCAGGTTTCACATTTACTACCAAACAAGAAGAATATTATTTGAAATGGTTGTTGCCCTACCACAAGACACAAGCTGGAATGCCTTTGACAATAATTATAATCGCAGTGCCTATGAAAGAATATGCAAAGAATTCTACGTTGACATTAATGCTGATTGGAGGCAAAAACAGAGTGATAATCAAGGCCTTGGAAGAATATACAACTACTGGACTGGTGCTGGATACCACCCATTTGATAAAGGAGTCGAATACGACAAAAAGGAGTATTCATTCATACGCCGGCCTCGGTGGCTCAGTTGGATGCGCCGTCCGACTGGAGACCAGGAGGTCGCAGGTTCAACCCTCGCCAAGGTCGGCAACATTCTTTCGTGGAGATTGATCATGAAATATTTTCTACGGTCATTCTCTCCCTTCCGCTGATTCAAGAAGGGCAGTTGTCAGTTTCTGGCGAAAGAATGTGCACAATACTGGTTAACCGCTTAGAGGACTTAGCCTGCCCAGTAAACGTGTGGTTAGGTAAACTGACCGCGCTCGACATGACCCCATTGGGTTGACTGGGCCGTAAAACCTCAACACAAAAGTATTCATTCATACACGCCACAACCAATGATATACTCCACATAGATTATATTGCTCAGGGATCTGAAGCTAATAAAGCTTGGACAACTTTCATTCTGGATAATTCAAATGGCTTCACAAGAGCAGGCGTTGAATGTATCAACGACAGCATCCTAACATACTTTCATGCAAATTGTGTCTTTAGAAGATAATTTCCATGAAACAAAAAAGCCTGTTTTCTGGGGAAAATAAAACAAATATACATTTTAAAGTGTTGTCTGCTTAAAATTTTACCCAACAGGCTATGTTTGAATCAGACAATTTATTTACTGTATTCACCCTAAATAATGCTATACAAGGCCTAAAATTTGAACAAGGATGAGTGGAAAGGAGTGCAGATCCTGATCAAATGCTGCATTCTGTGGCATCTGTTCTAGGTTTAAAATAGTTTGTCCAGGCTTTTCTGTATGAATACATAGGGTAAATACAGTAATGATGTCAAAATTGCTAAAGTGAATCTATCATGCTTGTTTCACTCAGGTGAGTAAATCATGGACCTTGGAGTCCTGTTATTATTATAAGCTCACCTGTATGAAAGTAGGGTAGAGCTATATATAGCAGTCACCATGGCATTTAACCATGTCAGAATGGGGTTAATTTTTGGTTAAAGTTTTAACCCATCGTAGACTGAATAGACTGACCAACTCTATGTATTGGAAGAGTTCATTTTCAATTTTAGATACATCCAGTTATGAGATTTAGATATACCTAGAGAAAAATGGTTAAACTAGTTGCAAACAGTGAAGATCCTGATCAGATTAAATGGCTATATCTCCAGAACTTCTGGATGGAAGTAGTTCATCCTTGCCCTGATGTTAGATACTGGTCTGAAATTTTATGCTGTACCATCCCGACCTACATGAGTGACCTTGAGGTCAAGGTTATGGACTTAGAAACAAATTATGATGCAAAGGTTTTGGTTAAAGTTGTTAGAAATTTATAGCTTCCAAAGTTTTAGCCTGATCTTATTGACACTGTCCTGCGACAGTTCTTTTTATTATCATCATCATCTCACTTAATAGGTAGTTTACAAATTTATTTGAAATAAATGAACTATTGCTTGCAACATTTTGGTTGCTAGGTCTTTTTCATCAATGCAGTTCCTTGAAAAAGGCCTAGTGGTTGAAATGGTGGAAGTAATGCTTTGTTATATGAATTATTATGGTAAATGTCCTAAAATTTCAAAAACACCAAAGTGTCTGACAAAATGACATATGCAAACAATGCATATCCAGATCACACGGCTCCTGAAGGTAACAGTCTGATCAGGGTCAACACTGTGTGCCTTTTCACTTATTATTTTAAGAAACAGCTGCATAAAAAGCAAAATTTAGGCCAAAGTAGTATGGAATAAAGTGTTCCAAATAGGACATATACCCTATCATTATTATTATTATTATTGGTGAGGGGGGACATTGATCAATTGCCATATACTTGTTGATCTTAGCATATTCTACATCTCCAGATTACTGTGAAATCATGAATGTCTTAGGCAGTTTCAGCTTCACTATTTATATGGTTAATTTTTGCTACTCTGTGGGTAAATTCAGCTAATGACAAACTGGTAATATATTTTTTTATTATTATTCCCAGAAAATAGGTTCAACGCATCATGCAAACTGTTTCTGGAGAGAGTTTGCATGAAATGTAAAACGTTTTTTATGGTTAATTTTTGCTACTCTGTGGGTAAATTCAGCTAATGACAAACTGGTAATATATTTTTTTATTATTATTCCCAGAAAATAGGTTCAACGCATCATGCAAACTGTTTCTGGAGAGAGTTTGCATGAAATGCAAAACGTTTTTTAGCTCGCCTGTACGAAGTACAAGGAGAGCTATTGTAGTCACCCCGGTCGTCCACGTTTGCGTTTGCGTTTGCGTTTGCGTTCCCGTTCCCGTCACACTGTGTTAAAGTTTTTCAAATGCTTATATCTCAACAGTCACTCCTCACAGAGGCATCAAATTTGGAACTTAGGTACCTTGGAGGGTCTTCTGAGATTCCAAGAGAATAAACCCCTGGGTTCATGCCCCTGGGTGGGGCTAGGGGTCAGAATCTAGGACACCTTTGTAATACTGTGTTAAAGTTTTTCAAATTCTTATATCTTGACTTTCACTCCTCATAGAGCATTCATATTTAGAATTTGGGTACCTGGACGAGTCTTCTGAGATTTCAAAAGAACATACCCCTGGGTTCATACCTCAGGGTGGGCCTTGGGGTGGGGCTAGGGGTCAAAATCTAGGACACATTTGTAAAATCTTATATGCCTACAGGTTATAGACACAACTGGTTATACATCAGCTAACTATGTGACATCAGTTTAAGTGTAAGAGAGTGAAGGTCATGGTGACCTACATTTTACGGTCAAGGTCACCTAGATTTCACGGTCCAGTGATTTTGCCTTATATCTTGAATACTATTTGTTGGATAAATGTCACACCTGGGATATTACTTCCATGTGACCCAATGAATGACCACTTACTATATCTAGGTCATTGTGACCTATATTTCATGGTTCAGTGATTTTGCCTTATATCTTGAATACTTTTTGTTGGTTAAATGTCACACCTGGGATATTACTTCCATGTGACCCAATGAATGACCACTTACTATATCTAGGTCATTGTGACCTATATTTCATGGTTCAGTGATTTTGCCTTATATCTTGAATACTATTTGTTGGATAAATGTCACACCTGGGATATTAGTTCCATGTGACCCAATGAATGACCACTTACTATATCTAGGTCATTGTGACCTATATTTCATGGTTCAGTGATTTTGCCTTATATCTTGAATACTATTTGTTGGATAAATGTCACACCTGGGATATTAGTTCCATGTGACCCAATGAATGACCACTTACTATATCTAGGTCATTGTGACCTATATTTCATGGTTCAGTGATTTTGCCTTATATCTTGAATACTATTTGTTGGATAAATGTCACACCTGGGATATTAGTTCCATGTGACCCAATGAATGACCACTTACTATATCTAGGTCATTGTGACCTATATTTCATGGTTCAGTGATTTTGCCTTATATCTTGAATACTATTTGTTGGATAAATGTCACACCTGGGATATTAGTTCCATGAGACCCAATGAATGACCACTTACTATATCTAGGTCATTGTGACCTATATTTCATGGTTCAGTGATTTTGCCTTGTAGCTTGAATACTATTTATTGGATAAATGTCACACCTGGGATATTACTTCCATGTGACCCAATGAATGACCACTTACTATATCTAGGTCATTGTGACCTATATTTCATGGTTCAGTGATTTTGCCTTATATCTTGAATACTATTTGTTGGATAAATGTCACACCTGGGATATAGTTCCTTGTGACCCGATTATTGACGTCAAAATATATCTCTGTTGGTGTGACCTATATTTCATGGTTCAGTGATTTTGCCTTATATCTTGAATACTATTTGTTGGATAAATGTCACACCTGGGATATTAGTTCCTTGTGACCCGATTATTGACGTCAAAATATATCTCTGTTGGTGTGACCTATATTTCATGGTTCAGTGATTTTGCCTTATATCTTGAATACTATTTGTTGGATAAATGTCACACCTGGGATATTACTTCCATGTGACCCAATGAATGACCACTTACTATATCTAGGTCATTGTGACCTATATTTCATGGTTCAGTGATTTTTGCCTTATATCTTGAATACTATTTGTTGGATAAATGTCACACCTGGGATATTAGTTCCTTGTGACCCGATTATTGACGTCAAAATATATCTCTGTTGGTGTGACCTATATTTCATGGTTCAGTGATTTTGCCTTATATCTTGAATATTAGTTGGATAAATGTCACACCTGGGATATTAGTTCCATGTGACCCAATGAATGACCACTTACTATATCTAGGTCATTGTGACCTATATTTCATGCTTCAGTGATTTTGCCTTTTATTTTTATTACTATTTCATGGAGAATTGTCATACCTGGATTATTATATCTAAGTGACAAAATGATTTACATACAAATACATCTAGGTCAGTGTGACCTATATTATATGGCTTAATGATAAAAATGTTACAATATAAAATGTACCCAGCAGGCGAGCTCGCTGTCCTCCGACAGCTCTTGTTTTGTACAGTTTTCTCCCCTGAAAGCTTATCTCCTCATCCCCTCCCCATACTAATGAATTATGATTCCAGGAAGCTGCTATTTGTTGACTTTTGATAACATCACATTTCTGAAGCATAGCTCTAAAAAGCAGAACTGTATTTACCCGGAGTACATGGACACCCTAAATTCCTTATCACACTTGTCCCATAACTGGTAAGGGTTTCTTCAACAATCTGATGTTTTTAAAAGTTACTGAACAATTGGCAAACAGTGTAGACCCTGATCAGACACTGCATTCTGCAGTGTCTGATCTGGGCCTGGCTTGTTTGTCCTAATACTTAGGGTTAAGTGTTGGACAAACATGCCTAAGCAAACAGTGTACATCCAGATCAGTTGCCACAGAATGTGGCATCTGATCAGGGTCTATGCTGTTTGCCACTCATCGAGCAGTTCTTTAGACACATTATAAGATATTAACCTATTTATGCCTTACTTCCCATAAGATGCAAATGATCCTCATGGGTTGATTTGCCATTAAACCTGAACTCATCAAACCTAGCCTCCCACAAAAGGGACATTTGGCAAACAGTGTAGACCCTGTTCAGATGCTGCAAAATGTGGCATCTGATCAGGGTCTTTACTGTGTACATGAAATGCAGGAATTTCTATGAAACAGTAACAATAAAACTTAACCAGACGTCCTATATTGGAAATGGGCTGGTCCAAAGAATGAAGGTAGAAGAATCCACTTGGCATAAATGGGTTAAAATGGACATTCAAATTTTAAGACAAGTAACGTAAGGAGTTAAGGGTGATAATTCTGGGATAATTTTCTCAAGTTGTCCATAAAAACATATGTTGTGGGTACTTATTTTAATCAAGGCGCTTCAAATGAGTCCCTACAACAAATGTTTTTTATGAAGAAATAAGAGAAATTAACCTAGAATTATCACCAAATACTCCTCAACAATTCTGCTTCCACCAAATGAAAATAAGAAATTAGTCTGCTTCCACCAAACAAAACTATGAAATTATTTTGCTTCCACAAAACAAAATATATGAAGTTATTTTGCTTCCACCAAACAAAAAATGTGGAATTAGTCTGCTTCAACCAAACAAAAAAATATGAAATTATTCTGCTTCCTCCAAAGAAAAATATGCAATTAGTCTGCTCCCACCAAACAAAAGTATGAAATTATTCTGCTTCCACCAAACAAAAATATGAAATTAGTCTGCTTCCACCAAACAAAAATATGAAATTCAGCTGCTTCCACCAAACAAAAATATGAAATTCAACTGCTTCTATGGCCTCCAGATATAAAGTTCTACCATAAAAAAATCATCAAATGCAATTTTCTAGTAATTTAAGCCATTGTAGACTGAATAGACTTTCCTACACTATATATTGGAAGAGTCCAATTTCAATTTTAGGTACAGCTGGCTATGAAATTTACATATTCCTAAAGAAAAATGGCTAAACTATTTGCAAACAGTGTAGACCCTGATCCTGCACTGTTTGCCAAATACCCTTTTACGTGTGTCCCCCGACTACAATGGGTTAACTCCAAAAAAAAATATAGATGTCAATTGATTTCACCACCTCTAAATATGAACCAATTTTGTTTTTAGAAAAATCATACAAGTTGGCAGTACCATATCTGGACAGAGTCATACTTTCAGAAACCCTTTCAAAACAAACACAGTAGTTAGATACAGGCTTTGTTTTTAGTAGTTTGGATTTATCAGTTTTTCACTATTGACAGACATATTTTTGTTTTTTCATTTTATTTGGAAGAAAGTGTTATTTTCATACAAAATATTTTAAAAAGAAAATATAATTTTATCTGTCTCTATATTGGAAGTTTCCAAAATGATATTGTCATTTACACTTAACATGCCATGGATAAATTCAGCAGACGACAAACTGATGATATTTTTTCTTATTTTTCCTAGAAAATAGGATCTGACACTTCATGCAAATTGTTAAGGAGACAATTTGCATAAAGTATCATATCATGTTTTCTAGTTAAAATAAGAAACAAATATTTCAAAATGTTGTCTGCTGAATTTTTTCCCAGCACGCAAACTGTAAATCATCTTGCTGATAACCATAATTCAGTTTAACCCAAAAAATGCTAAGCAAAATTTGAGACAGATGACACACATTTTTTTTTTTTTCAGAAAAACTAAGTATAGACATTTCATGTGAATCATCTACTTGGCAGACAATTTCACAGAAAATATCAAGACTAATTTTCTTTGAAAGATTAAGAAAAAAAAAAGAATATTTAAAAAAGTTGTGCTGCAGTTTTGATTGGCTCTTTAAGGATTATAATGGGCAAAGCATCATTTAGTTTGTTTTTTTTTTTTCAGAGAAATTAAGTCTTGATATTTGTTTGAATCCTGTATCTAGGAGACAATTTGCATGAAATATTGAGTCTTATTTGCTTTGAACAATAAAAATAAATAAAACTTCAGAATGTTGTCTGCTGCAGTTATTACTCATGCTTTAAGGGGTAGTTGTGGGCTCTAAATTGGTAGTAACACTTCCATGTAACTTACTGAGGTCCAAGAGTTTAACTTATCCTTTACCACTGTCTGGGCAGATTCAGCAGATTGCAAGTTGATAATTTTTCTTATTTTTTCCAGAATCCAGATTTTGATATTTCATGCAAATATCAAATTATCTCCTTAAGAAACAGCAGAGCCTAACTTCTGAGAAAAATAAGAAAACATATTTTAAAAGATCGTCTGCTGAAAGTTTTACTCAGCTGGCTAAATAAGCAATAAAACATTGAAATAAACAAAAATGATAAATCTACCTGACTCCACCTGAAAATTTCCTGTGCTTAGGATTTGCATTAGTTGAAAATAGTATTGTTACCTCTCCACAGAAGACTTGTTAAAGACGGGTATTTCATGATAATTCTTAGATATTTTCTTCATTTCTCATTAAAAACATAAGTTGTTTGTATACTCATTTTTTTTTTAGAAGTGCCTCTAATAAGTACCCACAACATGTTTTCCTCCACAACATGTTTTCACTTTTTTTAGAAGTGCCTCTAATAAGTACCCACAACATGTTTTCCTCCACAACATGTTTTCACTTTTTTAGAAGTGCCTCTAATAAGTACCCACAACATGTTTTCCTCCACAACATGTTTTCACCTTTTTCTTATGAGTATACCCTCAACTTATGTTTTATGGAGAAATAAGATTTTTTTTTCAGAATTCTCGTCAAATCCTTAACAAGGCCATGCTCTCTGAATAGGCAGTTCCAATATTTCTGGGGTTTGCAGCAGATGGAAACTAAGACATGTTACAACTTGTCATATTTTTTGCTTTTACCTACAACAGAGGACAAATTATTGATACTTTCCTTATACTTTCCTAGAAAATATGACTTGCAATTCATTTAAATTATTTCTCATTACAAAAACAAGCTTATTCAAATATATAGAAAATTTCACCTCCAAAAAACTGAAAATTTTCAGATAAAAAACTCTGATAGTAATTTCATATTTCTGCCCAAAACATAGATTGTGGGTACTTGTTAGAACTGCCTGGCGAGGTGGTTCTAACAAGTACCCACAATCTAGTTAGAACTGCCTGGCGAGGTGGTTCTAACAAGTACCCACAATCTATGTTTTTGAGCAAAAATAAGAAAAATAATGTATACACCCGTAAACCCCAGTTTTACTATATAAAAGTGGGGTTTAAGGGGGTCAAAATTATATAGGCATGTTTTTGTGATGTAAAGGAAAATAATGGCTTGACATTTCATCAAAATTGTCTCCAATTGTCTCCAGAGGAGACAGTTTGAATGCAATGTCAAACCTTATCTCCTGTGAAAAATAAGAAAAATATCTGTAATTTGTTGTCTGCTGATTTAGCCAATAAAGTAAAGATTAATCAGGAAAGCAAAAATATACATTGAGATAAACTGATTTTAAGAACATGAAAAAGTATTTTCTTGAGCAAAAAAGAAAAGTATTTATTCATTTTGACAGAATGGAAAGTTCATCTTGAAAACATAATGATTTCACAGTATTGCCTTTGTAGAGGTGGAAAGGGAGTTGTCTGAGATCAGTGTCCAGTGAAGTCTGAGCACCTTCTACCACTCCAGCTCATCATTTGTCATTTATAGAAGTCCAGTAGAGCGTTTAGTTGTTCATTTTTGCTTCTCTGTAAGAGTATAAACTACTCTCTCTACATGTCACCAACCAGTGAATTACATCACCTACCATATTTGCCCTAAATACAGACAGGTTAATGCTTTGCATTCAGACATTTCAGCAGACATTTTGAAAGAGTTTTCTTACTTTTCCTAGAAAATAGGATTTGATACTTCATGCAAACTGTCTGTTAAGGAGGCAATTATTTTGCATGATGTGTCAGATTCTGTTTTCTAGGAAAAATAAGAAAAAATGTCATCAGTTTGTCATCTGCTGAATTTGCCTACAGCATGGTAAGTGTTAACTCTTTATCATACTTATCCTAAAACTTGACTACAGGGGCGTTGTTCAAAGCATCGTTAGCCTAACAAGCTCATTAGTGGTCAAAATGTTAACTTTTCTAGTAAGTACAATGTCTAATTCAGATATTTTTGCCGACTAACAACATGGTTATAGTTTTGAACAACTGGGCCCAGAATGATGATCTCACTCTGAAATTTAAATAGTGTAGATTCTGATCAAACTGCAGCTTTAGAAGCAGTTTGATTGAAGTCCTCACTGTTTGCATAAGCCTGTCTTTCTAAGTATTTAGAGTGAATTGGGTACTCATTCAAAATAAACATTTCTACTGGCCTTCCTTATGAAATGTAAGCCTTATTTTCCCTAAAAATACAAAAAAAAATGTCTGCTGTAGTTGTTATTAGCACTTTAACCCATTTATGCCTAGTGTCCCATAAAAGGGACATATGCAAACAGTGCAGACCCAGATCAGATGCTGCGGAATGGAACATCTAATCAGAGTCCACACTGTTTGCATTTAATACAGGAATTTTGAAAAAACATGGTAGTAATAAAACCACAGACACCCCTTCTATTGGAAAAAGTGTTGAGGTAGAAGAGTCCATTTTGCATAAATGGATTAAGGGGTAAGACTAATTTTTTTTTTCCCATTGGTCATCTATAACTTCAAACTTGCTGGAGACCAAGCATCAGGTCTGGGGGAGATGTCGTAGTCGTGAATTATGACAAGCATAGTTTCAAGCCATGGAATCCAGCAAATTTGCATGTATGAAAACCTGTGGTGAGTACTCATTTACTCATTAGAATTGCTTAGTGAGGCAGTTCTAATGAGTACACACGTTTCTGTGATGACATAAGTGATGAGGTTGTTTTCTGTTTGTTGTTAGACTTTATCAGATTAGGTATTATGCCCCCGCCCATTGGGGCTCACGAAGTAGATGGGCTGCCTTGTGCCTCTGTGGCAGAGCTGCTAGTAATTTAATGCAGGACTTGAGTTCATCATTGGCCCAGGTCGGGTAGAAGTCCCACAAATTCAGAGGTGACATCTTGACATGACTGAAATACTGTTGACTGGGACGTTAAAACGTGACTGAGTATCATTCCCCCCACCCATTGGAGCCCATTAAGTAGATAGGCTTCCTTGTACCTGTGGCAGAGCTGCTAGTAACTTAATGCAGGAGTTTGTCATTTGACCAGGTCAGGTAAAAGTCCCACAGATTCAGAGGCAATATCTTGACATGACGACATGACAGAAATACTGTTGACTGGATTAGGTATGAGATTGGATAGGTTAGATATATTAGATTGATACTATGTTAGATTAGACAGGAATATATACTAGTAGTAGATCAGACTATGGAGTTGGTCCACATCAAGCAAAAAATGGTGTCTTCACAACACGAAAACATGCCTATATAATTTTGACCCCCTTAACCCCATTTATATGTAATGGTATACATTTTTCTTTTCTGCTCAAAAACATAGATTATGGGTACTCATTAGAACTGCCTTGCCAAGGCAGTTGTAATGAGTAAGGCAGTTGTAATGAGTACCCACAATCTATGTTATGAGCAGAAATGTGAAAAATATCAGTTTCTTATCTATAACTTTTCAGTTTTTGGAGGTGAAATTTTCTATGTATTGGTATAGGCATGTTTTCTTAATGAAGCATGCGCAGAATGCACAGATTAAGATCCATCCCCTGCATGCACACGGTCTCATTTGGGCCATTGATCTCCATTGATACATTCTATAGTATCCAATGACACTGGCAGTGTACAGTTAAGGCCCTGATCAGACTGCACATTTGTGCCAAAGGCAACATTTTTTCTTGGCACGGCTCAGTTCAGCTTATATGGTTGTGATAATTCATTGAAAGTTTTGTGATTGATTGCTTTGAAAGTGACTGTGTGAAAGTGAATGTGTGTTCTTATGCGCCTTACGTTTGCCGTCATCTCCGTAAAGCCAGTCTATTCGCGACACTTTCTACACGTTTGCGATTCACTCTTGAGACCGCTTGCAGATTTATGTTTGCGATTTAAATCTGTAATTCACGTTGGCAATTTACGCTTGCATTTTATGTAATTACTGTGCCTTAACACTTAGCATGCTGGGTAAAAATTTTAGCAGATTTCATTTTGAAATATTTATTTATTTATTTATTTTTTTTTTCTAGAAAATAGGATCTGATACTTCATGCAAATTGTCTCCTGAGGAGACAATTTACATGAAGTAGAAAATAGGATCTGATACTTCATGCAAATTGTCTCCTAAAGAGAAAATTTGCATGAAGTGTAAGATCCTATTTTCTAGGAAAAAAAAAGAAAAAATATGAGTTTGACATCTGCTGAATTTGCCCATTGCATGGTAAATGTTTTCTGTTTGTAACTCATGCTTATATTTTGCTTTTTCTCTTGAGTTGTATTTTGTATGTTTGTATTTTGTATACCACTCTATTGGCAAATTCAGCAGATGACAAATTGATGATATTTTTCGTAATTTTTCCAGAAAATAGGCAGATTGATATTTCATGGAGATTGTCTGCTGGGCAGAGGAAGCTCCTATTTTCTAGGAAAAACAAGAATAAAATATGAGTTTGACAGTCTGCGGAATTGGCCTATTGCATGGTAAGTGTTAAGCATGTTTATCTGTCTGTAACTCATGTATGTATTTTGCTTTTTCTCTGGAGTTGTATTTTGTATGTTTGTATTTTGTATACCACTCTATGGGACAATTCAGCAGATGACAAATTGATGATATTTTTCTCTTTTTTTTTTCCAGAAAATAGGTATTGACATTTCATGCAGATTATCTCTTGGGGAGATGATTTGCATGAAATGACAACACCTATTTTCTGGGGAAATAAGAAAAGTATTTCAAAATCTGCTGAAAGTTTTTCCCAAGGTGCTTAATTATTTATTTTTTTTTTGTTATATGTAATTCATTTGCTTTAAAGTCTCCTTTTTCTTCAAAAATAGACATTTTTTATCCAAGAAAGGTTTAAAAAATTGCATTATGGTAATAATACGATTGTAAAATGTGGCATCAGACAGCCAGTAAAATTTCATTTAGTCGCTCATTTTTGAACTGAATAAAAATTGAAAATGATTTGTTTTTCATATCTCTGAATTAATGTTGGCAACATTGATTAAAAATACGATAAAAAATCATTTCATTTTTATCCAGTTAAAGAATGAAAGATTAACTGTAAAATTAGTCAGATGCACATTTCATGATTGTATTAATACCATATATCAACTTACTAAACCTTTCTTGGATAATAAAATGTCTATTTTTGAGGAATATGGAGCCTTTAATCATGCTTTGTCTCTGTAATTAATGTCTGAATTCTTCTTGTAATTAGTTAATCTGAATTATGTTTATTTAGTCTCATATGTGTTTATAATAATTTATATATCTTAATTGTGCTTCTTTTCCAGCATTTGTAATTTATATTCCTTAAATGTGCTTCTTTTCCAGCATTTGTTATTTCTATGCCTTAATTTTCCTTCTTTTCCAACAGCTTACCTTACAGCTAGCATTTGCTTTCTCAACTCTACCACTCATGACGAGGGTCCGGAGATTTAATGCCCGCAAGGATTGTTTGGTGTGTATCGTAGGGGTTATAGCCGGTGGCCACTATGATCAGGGAAGAGATTTGAATGCAAAGCTACATGATCACTACTTTATATCTAAAAGCTTTGCCAGCAAAGACAGTTTGTCTTTGATTTGCCTGCTTCACATCAAAACTGATGTTAATGATGATAATCATTTAATGGTGATGATGATGACAAAGAAAAAAAAAATGCATAGAACATTTCTGTATGATGGCACTTTTGATGATGATGATGATGATGATGATGATGGTGATGGTGATGTTTAATTGTTGGACAGTAGTGTTGACGATACATGTACTTTTTGAATTATATATTGAATGAATAAATAAACAAAATAATTATTATACTGTTACTGATGATGATTAAAATATCAGTACATCAGATGTAATTACAGTTGTAATATCAATGATAAGCTTGTTAAGTGTCTTCAATCCTTTGCTAGGATTATGATGATGATTACAGTGCTAACCTAGTGTGGACAATGATCAATAAGATTGGTAATGTTTATGGTTTGAAAAAACTGCTGATGAATCATATACTTGCTGATTATGTATACAAATGGTAGAAGTGGTTCTAATTATTGTATGTTTACTGATGATGTGGTGGTAATTTATGGAATTACTGAACCTCATTACTACCATAATGTTGATGCAGATGATGATGTAGATTATGATGAAAATGGGGGTGATGATTATGATAATGTTGATGATAATATGCTTTAATTACGCTTCTTTGCCATCTGTTACTGCTTCATACGCCATAAGAATTTACTGTCTTTTACACATTTCTTTCAGCTGTCGTTGGCTTTCTCAACCCTACAGTCATGATGAAGCTCTGCCAACCTAGTGGTGAGATTGCTTATTTATATATGATTTTACTACATGCATGAATAATTATGACCTTGCACAGTGACCTGTGACTTCTGGTTTAGTTTTTTATTTGACAGAATACAGCTTGGAACCAGAAGCCTCAAGCAAGCAGACAAGGTTATATTTTTTCCTAAAGTGTCACACATACTTGACTGATAGTAATTGAACTGTAAGAGATGATGATGATGATGATGATGATGATGATAATCTAGTAGTGGTGATAATTGTATTGATATTTACGGCATCAGTTTATTTGGTATAATTGCAATTGTAATGTTATTGAGACTGATGATGATAGATATGTTAATGATGAGGATGGTTCATTGTTATTCTTCTTTTGTCTCTGTATTTTATATGCCTTAATTTTGCTTCTTTTCTTACAGCTTACCTTTCTGCTAGCATTTGCTTTCTCAACTCTACCACTCATGACGAGGGTCCGGAGATTTAATGCCCGCAAGGATTGTTTGGTGTGTATCGTAGGGGTTATTGCCGGTGGCCACTATGATCAGGGAAGAGATTCTGAATGCAAAGCTTATTACTATTACTTTTATATTCAGCAGTTTTGCCAATGACTCTGAGATGCCTGACTGCACATGAACACTGATTTTAATGATGATGACTGCCATTATGGTTGTGATTTGTTGATGATGATAATTCTACTGTGGCTGCTGTTGAGTTAATTAAGTGTCTTCAGTCTATTGGTAGGATTATGGTGATGATTTCAGTACTTACCTTATGTAGACAATAATCAGTAAGATTGGTTATGTTAATGGTTTGACAAAACTGTTGATGAATCATATACTTGTTGATTATGTAGACTAATTGTAGACATTGTTCGAAATATTGTATGTTTACTGATGATGATGATGATGATGATGTGTTGAATTATGGTTTACTACACTGATTACTTTTATAAGTTTGGTGCAGATGATGATGTAGATTATGATGAGGATCGGTATGATGATGTTGATGATGATTTAAATGTTTTTATTATGCTTCTTTGCCATCTGTTAGTACTTCCTATGCCATAAGAATTTACTATCTTTTACACATTTCTTTCAGCGATCATTGGCTTTCTTTACAGTCCTGATGTGGCTCTGTCAATTTAATGGTAAGATTGCTCATTTATATATGATTTTACTATATACATATAAAAATAACCTTGTTCAATGAATTGTGACTTCTGGTTTCAGTTGCTTATATAACATAATATAGCTGGGAACCTGTACCCTCATGTCAGCAGACAAGGTTATATTTTTTCCTAATGTGTTATACACACACTTGATTTTGATAGTAATAGAACTGTAAGAGATAATGATGATGATGTAGTATAGGTTGTAAAGGTATTGATGTTTAAGGCATCAGTTTATTTGATATAATTACAATTATCATGTTACTGAGACTGATGATGATGGATATGTTAATGATGAAGATGGTAGCTTTGTTATCCTTCTTTTCTCTCTGTATTTTATATGCCTTAATTTTGCTTCTTTTCTTACAGCTTACCTTTCTGCTAGCATTTGCTTTCTCAACTCTACCACTCATGACGAGGGTCTGGAGATTTAATGCCTGCAAGGATTGTTTGGTGTGAATCGTAGGGGTTATAGCCACTGGCCACTATGATCAGGGAAGAGATTCTGAATGCAAAGCTTATTACTATTACTTTTATATTCAGCAGTGTTACCTGTGTCTTTGATCTGCCTGACTGCACATCAACACTGATGTTGATGATGATGACTGCCATTATGATTGTGATTTGTTGATGATGGTAATTCTACTGTGGCTGCTGTTGAGTTAATTAAGAGTCTTCAGTCCATTGTTAGGATTATGATGATGATTTCAGTGCTTGCCTTATGTAGATGATAGCAGTAATATTGGTAATGTTAATGGTTTGACAAAACTGTTGATGAATCATATACTTGTAGATTATGTAGACTTATGGTAGACAGTGTTCTAAATATTATATGTTTACTGATGATGATGATAATGATGATGATGATATGTTGAATTATGGTTTACTACACCTGATGATGATTTAGATTATGATGAGGATGGGTATGATGATGTCGATGATGATTTAAAGGCTTTAATTATGCTCCTTTGCTGTCTGTTAGTACTTCCTATGCCATAAGAATTTACTATCTTTTACACATTTCTTGCAGCTATCATTGGCTTTCTCTACAGCCCTGATGTGGCTCTGTCAACCTAATGGTAAGATTGCTTATTTATATATGATTTTACTATATAAATATAAAAAATAATCTTGTTTAGTGACTTGTGGCTACTGGTTTCAGTTTCTTATTTAACATAATACAGCTGGGAACGTGTAGCCTCATGTCAGTGGACAAGATTATATTTTTTCCTAAGGCATTACACATACTTGAGTTTGATAGCAATAGGACTGTAAGAGATGATGATGATGTAGTATAGCTTGTAATGGTATTGATGTTTAAGGCATCAGTTTATTTGATATAATTACAATTATCATGTTACTGAGACTGATGATGGTGGATATGTTGATGAAGTTGGTAGCTTTGTTATCCTTCTTTTCTCTCTGTATTTTATATGCCTTAATTTTGCTTCTTTTCTTACAGCTTACCTTTCTGCTAGCATTTGCTTTCTCAACTCTACCACTCATGATGAGGGTCCGGAGATTTAATGCCTGCAAGGATTGTTTGGTTTGTATCATAGGGTTTATAGCCGCTGGCCACAATGATCAGGGAAGAGATTCTGAATGCAAAGCTTATTACTATTACTTTTATGTTCAGCAGTTTTACCTGTGTCTTTGATCTGCCTGACTGCACATCAACACTGATGTTGATGATGATGACTGCCATTATGATTGTGATTCGTTGATGATGGTAATACTACGGCAGCTGCTGTTGATTTAATTACATGTCTTCAGTCCATGGTTAGGATTATGATGATGATTTCAGTGCTTACCTTATGTAGATGATAGCAGTAATATTGGTAATGTTAATGGTTTGACAAAACTGTTGATGAATCATATACTTGTAGATTATGTAGACTTATGGTAGACAGTGTTCTAAATATTATATGTTTACTGATGATGATGATGATGATGATGATATGTTGAATTATGGTTTACTACTCCTGATGATGATTTAGATTATAATGAGAATGGGTATGATGATGTTGATGATGATTTAAATGCTTTTATTATGCTTCTTTGCCATTTGTTAGTACTTCCTATGCCATAAGAATTTACTATCTTTTACACATTTCTTTCAGCAAGCATTGGCTTTCTCTACAGTCCTGATGTGGCTCTGTCAACCTAATGGTAAGATTTGCTTATTTATATTTGATTTTACTATATACATATAAAAATAACCTTGATAACCGTGACTTGTGACTTCTGTTTTCAGTTTCTTATTTAACATAATACAGCTGGGAACCATTAGCCTCATGTCAGCGGACAAGGTTATATTTTTTTCCTAAGGTGTTACACATACTTGAGTTTGATAGTAATAGAAATGTAAGAGATACTTCTGATGATGATGATGTATGATAGTATAGGTTGTAATGGTATTGATGTTTAAGGCATTAGTTTATTTGATATCGTAATTGCAATTACAAGTGAAGTGTCTTCAGACCTTTGCTTGGATTATGATGATGATTGCAGTGCTAACCTAATGACAATAATGAGGCTGGCCTCAGTGGTTCAGTTGGATGCTCTTCAGACTTAAGACCAGGACTTCACGGGTTTGACTCCCGCCAAGGTCAGCAACATTCTTTCGTTGAGATTGATCATGATATATGTGGTTAGGTAAACTGACCATGCTCGACATGACCCCATTGGGTTGACTTGGCGGTAAAACCTCAACACAAACAATTAAGACAATAATGAGATAGGAAAATTGTTGATGAATTGTATAATGTGTTGATTATGTAGACTAAAGGTAGTTGTTGTTCTAAATATTGTATGTTTATGATGATGATGATGTGTTGCATTATGGTTTACTACACCTGATTACTTTTTATAATGTTGGTGCAGATGATGATGTAGATTATGAGGAGGATGGGTATGATGATTATGATGATGTTGATCATGATTTATTTTCATTAATTGTGCATCTTTACCATCTGTTAGTTCTTCATATGGGGGTGGTCGAGTGTGGCAAAGGTGTTGTGTATCTTACATCACCGGGGCATCCACCTGATATTGGCTTACTGTTGGTCAAGTTGGGAGGCAAGGCCTGCTATCCTTGTAGCAGGTAAGGGTAGTGGGGGTATGTTTTTATTTCTTCTGTTTCTTTACTTTCATTCCTGTTCCTCTTTCATCTCTGTCCCTCTCTTTTATCTCCTCTTCTATCTCTTTTCTCCCTTTATCTGGGAGATGACACAAAATGACCCACAAGGGTTGACGTGTCGTTAAACCCCAACACAATCAACAGTACTTCATATGCCATAAGAATTTACTATCTTTTACACATTTCTTTCAGTGATTGTTGGCTTTTTCAACTCTGCAGTCCTAATATGGCTCTGCCGACTTAATGGTGAGATTGTTTATTTATATATTATTTTACTATATACTTATAAATATAACCTTGTCCACTGACCTGTGGATTCTGGTTTCAATTTCTTTTACAACATAATACAGTTGGGAACCAGTAGCCTTGGTTCAGCAGACAAGGTTATACGAAGGTCATCTGATAAATAGTGAGAGTTGCTTAATTTCTATATAATCAAATGTACTTACATTTTAGTGTTTACATTCCTTCAGTATAGTCTCCCTCCGATTCAGTCATTGACTCCCATCTCAGTGGTTATTCCTTAACACCCATTTGCTAGGCAACACTTGTTTATGTCTCCCCATGACTGCTTTCACGGCCCTATATATCTCGTTCAAATTGTCATAGCATATTCCTCGAAGTGGTTCCTTCAATTTTGGGAACAAATCATAGTCAGGTGGGCTCAAGTCTGCACTATAAGATGGGTGTTTTAGAACTTCCCTGTGGTACTCCTTGAATACAACCTTTACTATAGCAGCTTTGTGTGGAGTGGCCTTGTCATGTAGAATTAATGGGGTCACCGAAAATAATTCCATGCACTTGTGGCATATGGCTGGATGCAGAATTTTCCTCAAATATGACTCATAATATTCTTTATTCACTGTTATGTCATCTGGAACTCAATGTGTGGTAAGAACTCCTTCAGCATCGTAAGCGAATATCATCAACATTTTAGGATTGTTCCTGCTTCTTTGGAATTTTACCAGTCTTGGTGAATTTTGAGTGTGCCATTTGATAGTTTAGCGCTTTAACTCTGGTTCAAATGACCTAATCCAAGTTTCATCTATTGCTACAATACATTTCAACATGTTTTTACCCTCGATCATATTTCTGTGTAAATGTTCAGAGCATATTTCCATTCATTGTTGTTTTTTCAGTTTTTGACAAAAAGTGTGGGACCCACCTAACTGCTATCTTTCTCATGCCTAGTCACTCAGTCAAGATACTGTGAACGGAGCTACGACAGTCACTTACACCAGGGCCCAGTTGTTCAAAGCTAACGACGTCGTTAGTTAAAGATTCGTTAAAATTTACATCGATGGTACGCAAATATGCTGAAATTTTTGCTGAAAAAATGTGAGTAGCTTTTGCATTGCAAAAGCTACTCACATTTTTTCAGCAAAAAATATCATAATATTGTATATTGAATCTGCTAAAACGGTTAACGAAATGACCCTTAACGAGCTCGTTAAGCTAACAACGCTTTGAACAACTGGGCCCTGGTGTAAGTGACTGTCGTAGCTCCGTTCACACTATTTTGACTGAGTGACTAGGCATGAGAAAGATAGCAGTTAGGTGGGTCCCGCACTTATTTTTCACAAGTGAATTGTCTATCTTTTTTAAGAATCTGAGCTACAATCTCTGTGTTTTCTTTATTTGTAACCAAAATTGGCCTACCAGAGGAGTACTTTTGCGATGACTCGGATCTACCATTAGTGAATTTCTGCACCCATCTGCAAACTGCTAAATCCAGTGTCGCATTGGGTCCCCCTATGGTGGGCCTGAGTATAGAATAGGCCAGATGTACCCTCTGCATGATGTACAAGCCATTTGAAAGAGGCGGGTCCCACCTGAGGGGTCTTGAAATATAGGGATGCCTAATGCCTTTGAGGCAGGGCTGTTGTAGTACTGCTGAGTACAACAGCTGACTTAATACCAATTGTAACTTTTGGTGTTGGGTACGGTTAAAGTCCATCAAATACAGAGGCAACGTTTAAAAAGAAAAATACAAATTTAAACAGACAAACTTAATTTAATTTAAAAAGTCAAAATTAAATCTATTAACACGCATTTAAATAATAGTTGTTAAGACAAACTAAAACTTAATTATTTGAATTATAAAAAATTAAACCATCAAAGTATAACTAAAACCATAACTACAGTAATTGAGCTTAACAGAGAGACAAACATTAAACCCCCCCCCCCCCCCCAAAAAAAAAAAACACAAAAAAACAAACTAAAACAATAGCTAAAAGTAAGCACAATCAATATATTCCAAATATATACTTACGCATATCTATTTTGTACATCTTTCCTATCTCATATACTAACATGCTCATTTATTACCATTTGTGCCCATGGGTTGCACACGGGACTAAGATTATAACATTCATTTGTATTTAACATTGTCCTGTGGTATCTCCATTTCCACACTTGAGCACTATGCACAATATGGTATACTGTTATATTACATAAATTTCTGATCATCTAACAAAACTGTTTCTATTCTCTGAATTGATCATTCATTGTCATGACCTACTACTGTCTTGTCAATTTAAATTAGAAAAGAAAATCAGTTTTCTCAATTTTGATCATTCCTTACCTTAATCTATTCTTTCATTTTGAATTTGACATCACAAATGTTAGTTTTCTCAATTTTGATCATTCTTTACCTTGACTTATACTCTCATATGAAATTTAACAGACTATAACACATTTCCAAACTGTTCTTGAAAAAAACTTTTACTTAACTATATAAAAAGAATCCAATTTCTAATTCTCTCTCCATCACGAAAACATGCCTATATAATGTTGACCCCCTTAAACCCCACTTTTATATAGTAAAACTGGGGTTTACAGGGGTATACATTATTTTTCTTATTTCTGCTCAAAACATAGATTGTGGGTACTCGTTAGGACTGCCTCACTGAGGCAGTTCTAACGAGTACCCACAATCTATGTTTTGAGCAGAAATGAGAAAAATATCAGAGTTTTTATCTGATTTTTTTAAATTTTTTGGTGGTAAAATTTTTCAGTGTATTTGAATAGGCAAGTTTTCGTAATGCACCTGTTTGCTGTAGGTGGAATCTCGTATGCTGGAAATGGGATCCTGGTAATTGAAGAAAGCCCAGGGATCTCCAGCTTTCTAACACATTACTTTGGTCCTGGCTTCAGATAGATGAGTGGTCTGGGCTAGACCAGGCCTGGATCAATTGGCTCAGTTGTGCCAAACTCTAGAAACACTAGCAGTCTACTACACTTCCTTCTGACTTTTTAAAAATATCTTCATGGTACATACTGGGTATAAATTACTTCTTTTTTCTATCTTTATTTCGATGGGCAGCGGCTGAAGGGTTAGTCGATGGGCCTGTATTAGGGCATTCTTACAGTGATCCTGTGAGGGAGAGGAAATGGAAAAAAAGGATAGTTCGACCTGCAACTATTCAGCCATTTTCATTTAGTGGAATTGACTGGATAGTTGTGGGTCATAAAGCAGCATTACTGATGATGGAATTGACCTGGGCCCGGTTGTTCAAAGCATCGTTAGCTTAACAAGCTCGTTAAGGGTCATTTCGTTAACTGTTTTAGCAGATTCAATATACAATATTCTGATATTTTTTGCTGAAAAAATGTGAGTAGCTTTTGCACTGCAAAAGCTACTCACATTTTTTCAGCAAAAAATTTCAGCATATTTGTGTACCACTCGATTTAAATTTTAACGAATCGTTAACTAACAACATCGTTAGCTTTGAACAACTGGGCCCTGATCTTGAACATGGAGTATAATAGGTATGTAGCTTTGATGTTGGAAATAGGAGAACCATTTCCACATAAACTTCCCCTTGTAGGGCTCCGAGATGGGTGAAGCTCATAGCTATTGAAACTTATACCTTTCAAAATGGCATCCAGTATTCCTTGCTTTGTCTCTGCAAAGAGACCTCGACCAGATTAAAATGATAATGACAAAATGCCTACCCTCTTCATGATTTAAGAAAAATTTCAAACATTTTTAATAATCAAATCTAACTGTGAAAAACCTGTAACATCTTTATCTCCTTTCATTATTGAAAAACAAATTCAAGCTTAATTAGAACAGTAAAATCAGTTAAAAAAAATGAGAGATGACACATATCCTTGCTGATAATGTTAATGGCATTGCTGACCAGGTATTGACTTTGTAATGTTCATGATTTAACAATAGTAACAATGCAACCACTTTGTACTTATACGCTATTGATTATGATAATTATGGCATTGTTATTGCTGATTGTGATGTTGATGGTAATATTGTTACAGAAAGTGATGATAGTTATGATTAGTACACCTATGCCAGTGATGACGATGATGATGTTGATGATGATGAAATATTGACTGTGGAGTGTGATAATTCTGTAAAATTTAAATCCAATGATAAACGATTAAACAATAATGGTTTTGATAATATACTGTTCAAAATAAGTAGGGGATATTCAGATTATTGCATTTAACATGAATTTATTTCAAAATTAACAGACGACGATTTGTTATATCGACAGCCTCTGCACTGATGCTCATGTTATCATTAGTGGTATTGAATTTATTGTAGTGTTGAAAGTACACTGCTGTTCAGTCATCCGTAAGGGTCGCATGTACAATTTCACATATCCATATCGGATAAGAAAAAGCGTGTTATTCTTCATTTGTTAGCTTTTTTGCTATCTACTGGTTACGTAGTAACATTATTTAAGGTAGTTTGAAGGTTTTTGGCTATGCGGCGCTTACCTGAGAATCAAAGGTGGTTAGCAATTGGTCTTCTCCAGGGCAGAAGTATGCAGGCTGATGTGGCAAGACAACTAAACGTTTCACAGTCTGTCATCAGTCGGTTATGGAATCGCATCAATAGACAGGAAATATCACTGATATTCATAGAGTCGGCCGCCCGCGTGCAACAACCGGACAACAAGATCACCTGTTAGTCACATCAGCCTTGAGAAACAGACATCAGAATGCCACACAGCTTCAGCGCCGACTTTACCAGGTTACAGGGGTGCAGGTCCCTACTCAGACAGTGAGAAACCGGCTGCACAATCGAGGTCTTAACGCCCATAGGCCGTACATTGTGTCGCCATTGACGGCTCGTCATCGCCAGGCAAGAAGGGACTGGGCTAGGCAATATCAGACGTGGAACTTAGGCCAGTGGTCTCATGTTATATTCTCCAACGAGTCACGGTTCATGTTTGACTTCTGTGATGGTCGATGGGGAGTGATATTTTGATGCAACCAACCTTCCACATGATCGTTATGGAAGTTGCAGTATAACAGTTTGGGGTGATGTCACAACCAATGAGCGAACTGATCTTCATGTATGCCAGGGCAGAGTTATTGGTGTGTACTACTGAGATAACATCATTGAACCTCTTGTCGTGCCCTTTGCAGCTGCCCATGGGAATCGTTTTTGCTTCATAGATGACAATGCCTGTGCCCATCGCGCTCATGTTGTGCTGAATCACCTCCAGACTCGTGGAATCCAGTCACTGCCATGGCCTGCAATGTCGCCAGACCTTTCTCCTATAGAACATGTCTGGGACATTCTTGGTAGAAGAGTTCAAGGTCACGTACCAGCTCCCAGGAACCTTCAAGAACTGGCCAACGTCTTGCAAGAAGAGTGGCATCACATTCCCCAAAATGACATCAGACGTCTTGTTGGTAATATGAGAAGACGATGTGTTGCATGTCTTGCTGCTAATGGTGGTCCAATGGGATACTGACTCAAAAACAGATTTTGTGAAATCTGGTGCCAGCCCTATGACATTTCACGATGAAGTGAGGGTCACGTGATTTACTGTGAAAGAAATTTATGCGTATTAAATTTTTCTTTTGGATCTATAGTTTGAATTCCTAATCAAAAATCAGTTCATCTGTCCTAATTTACCTGCTATGGAAGGATACAGCTGAAAATCCTCTACTTATTTTGAGCAGTATATGATATTTATTGAGTATATTTGAGATATTTTTTAGTAATTCAGCAGTTAATTACAGATGTCAGTACCTTAGATAATGATCATGATGCTGATGATGATGATGATTGTGATGTAGACCTCAGTATTGACCATGTTGGCATCACTGTTGACATATGAAAATTGGTAAGATGAACTTGATTTTTATATGTTTAACTATATTGTTGTTGGAACTTGTTAATTGTACTGTACTGATTAGTAACAAGAATGAAGATATCTGTTGAACCTCAGGATAATCTGTGATGATAGTGACACACTGTTGAACTCTATGGTAACTCTTTTCTGGTTATAATGCATGCAGTAGATCTATATCATTCTAAATGGCCCAGTTCAAATGGCTTCACTTGGTAGAACATCTGCCTTAAAGATCAAGAGGTTGTGAGTTTGATCCCCAACTGGGTCATACTGAAGACTTTTCTAGAATTAGTTATAGTTTGGTACTCAGCATTAAGAAGAAGAGCTAGGGTTAGTCACACCATTGTCTGTATAATATCATAGCTACAGATAAGGGGGTATCCACATAATAGTTTCCTTATTTCTCCATGAAAACATATCGGTTCGATTCCCTTGAGAACATGGAGTTAGAGATTGACTCCTCCATGTTCTCGCAGTCTCAGAGAAAACAAAAGGATTAAGTTCCTTATTTTCAAATCATCTCTCCATTTATCATGGATAAAAAATCAATTATTCAGTGGAACTGTCGAGGACTAAAAGCAAATTATAACGAAATTTTCATTTTAACAACACTACTTTCTCGGACTGTCTTTTGTCTCCAGGAAACCTTTTTAAAAAATACAGATAATATTAATTTTAAAAATTATAGTTTATATAATCATATCGCAACTGAAAATCAGAAGGCCTCAGGAGGTTCATCTGTCCATGTAAAATCAAATGTTCCTCATAGACAGATGGATATAAATAGTAATTTACAAGCTGTTGCTGTAAATGTCACTCTGTCTAAATCCATAACAATTTGATCTCTATATCTTCCTCCACACTGTAAATTTTCTAAACACGATTTAGAAAATCTTATAAACCAGTTACCTCGTCCTTATTTATTATTAGGTGACTTTAATAGTCACAGCAAACTATGGGGTTGTCTGGATACAAATGACAAAGAAGAAATAATAGAAAATTTTATTGCAGAAAATGATTTATGTTTATTTAACGATAAACAACCAACTTATCTTCATTCTCCTACAAGAAATTATTTTGCTTTAGATTTGTCTATATGCTCTCCAAATATTTACTTAGATTTTGATTGGTCAGTTCTAGATGACCTTCATGGGAGCGATCATTTTCCAATTAAAATTGAAGAAATTGAATCGACAAACGAAGACCATCATTCCCGATGGAATTTGAATAAAGCAAACTGGGAGAATTTTATGGAGCTATGTAATGAAAAATTAAATCCTGAAATGTTTAAAACAGCAGATGATATACAAGCTTTTACTGATACATTAATTCATGTAGCCGAAAAATGTATTCCAAAGTCCTCAACACGTTCAAAAAGAAATAGACCTTGGTTTAATAAAGATGTTAAAAATTCAATAAATAAAAGAAAATCTGCCTTACAAAAGTTCAATAGGCAGCCAACAAAAGAAAATCTAATCCATGCCAAACAAATGCGAGCAAAAGCTCGCAAGACAATAAAAACGGCTAAAAGAACATCTTGGCAGCAATACGTCTCCAAACTTAATTCTAGAACTCCAGCAAAGAAGATATGGGACATGATTCGAAAAATTACTGGAAAAAATAAAAATAACAAGCATGTCCATATTAAATCAAATGGAAATATATGCTCAACGACTAACGATATTTCCAATGCACTAGGAGAGAATTTTCAGAAAAACTCTTCTGGTACAAATTATTCCGAAACCTTTCAAAACATAAAACAGGAACAAGAGAAAGAGCATCTAAATTTTATGTCACTAAATCATGAAAAATATAATGTACCATTCACAGCTTCAGAATTATTAGATGCTCTTCATAAATCTCATGATACAGCTGCTGGTCCTGATGACATTCATTATCAAATTCTTAAACATTTACCCGATAACGCTTTAAAAACTTTATTAAATATTTTAAATGATATTTGGATCACTGGAAAATTTCCAAAAGACTGGAGTAAAGCAACGATTATACCTATACCAAAACCAAATAAAGATCATACTGAAGCTACTAACTACAGACCTATTGCTTTGACAAGTTGTTTATGTAAAACAATGGAGAGAATGATTAATGATAGACTGGTTTGGTTCTTGGAATCAAACCAGCTTATAACAAAATATCAAGCTGGATTCAGAAAAAATAACTGTACAAACGATCATTTGATTCGTTTGGAATCTTTTATTCGTGATGCCTTTGTTAAAAAAGAACATGTAGTAGCTGTATTTTTTTACCTTGAAAAGGCTTACGATACTACTTGGAAACATGGCATCATGAAAGATTTACATAAATTAGGCCTTAAAGGCCAATTACCACTTTTTATTCAAAACTTTTTATCAGATCGAACATTTAATGTTCGAATAGGTAATACGTTATCGGACATATTTAAACAAGAACAAGGTGTACCACAGGGAAGCATTTTATCACCTACCTTGTTTGGCATTAAAATTAACGATATTGTTAAATGTGTGAAAGACCTTGATTGTTCACTTTTTGTTGACGATTTTGGAATATTTATTAGATCGAAAAATATGGAAACCATTGAATTCAAACTACAACGATGTTTAAACAATATAGAAGATTGGGCAACAGAAAATGGTTTCAAATTTTCAAAAACAAAAACTCAGTGTGTTCATTTTTGTCAAATACGTCAGCTACATTTAGATCCTCATCTTACCATATACGGTAGTCCTATTCCAGTCGTCAGTGAAGCAAAATTTCTGGGTCTTTTGTTCGATAACAAATTATCTTTTATACCACACATCAAAGCTTTAAAAGCTAAATGTCTTAAAGCACTTGATATTCTTAAAGTTCTCTCCAGTTCTGACTGGGGAGGAGATCGTACTGTTCTTTTAAATCTCTATAGATCTTTAATTAGATCTAAATTGGATTATGGATCCATAGTTTATGGATCCACAAGAAAATCTTATTTGAAATCTTTGGATACTATTCATCACCAAGGTTTACGTCTGGCTCTAGGGGCTTTTCGTACTTCCCCCGTCGAAAGTTTATGCGCTGAATCAAATGAACCATCATTGTATATAAGAAGAGAGAAATTGTCTCTTCAATATATTACTAAATTAGCCGCCAATCCATGTAATTCAGCTCATGATTGTGTTTTTAACCCTAAATATGAAAGATTTTACAATAATAAACCAACAGCTATTAAACCCCTTGGCCTGAGAATACAACCATTACTTGAAGAGGCCAATATTAATATTAAAAATGTTCAGCCCTTTTCTTTTCCATCAAAAGAGCCATGGACGTTAAACCCTCCAAAGATTATATTAGACCTTCATAAAAATAAAAAAACAGAAGTTGAGTCGCATATATTTAAAAATGAATTTTTAGAAATCAAATCAAATTATAAACATTACCTGTCAATTTATACAGATGGTTCGAAACAAGATGAGAAAGTTGCTTGTTCTGTTATAAGTCCAAATTTTACTGACAGTATCAGATTACCTGATAATAGCTCCATTTTTACCGCCGAAGTCAAGGCAATTGATATTGCACTTTACCATATCAGAGATCAGTCTGAAAAAAAGTTTATCATTTATTCAGATTCTCTTTCTGTATTAAAATCTCTTAAAGATTTACACCATAGAAACCCAATAATTCAGCAAATTCTTAAAAAATATTATCACCTTTCAGTTTCAAAAGAAATCGTATTTTGTTGGCTTCCTAGCCATGTTAATATTCGAGGAAATGAATTAGCTGATTTAGAAGCCCAATCCCCACTATCCTTAGTGATAACCAATTTTAAAATTCCTCACTCCGACTTTAAATCGAACATCCTTCTATACATTAACAATAAATGTCAGTCTGTTTGGGAAACACAAACTCAAAATAAACTAAATGAAATAAAACCAAATTTTAACAGCAAATGTACATTCTCTAATTACAGCAGAAAAGAACAAACAAAAATCACGAGATGTAGAATTGGACATACTAGAATTACTCATTCTTACATATTAAAAAATGAACAAGCTCCTTTCTGCATTCCTTGTAACGAGCCTTTTATGGTCAAACATTTTCTTGTCACTTGTGCTGAATTTAATTATATTCGCACAAAGTATTTTAATGTAAAAAATATAAAGGAACTTTTTAATATGCCAACTCAAAAAATACTCGACTTTCTGAAAGAGATCGGACTTTTTAATAAAATATGATCTGTATTTTAATAACTTAAAATCATTGATATTTTATCTTTTTAAAATGAACTCATCAATCCTAGATATTTTTTAATTTCTCATTAAATAAAATCATCATATAATATACAACTTATTAGACGCTATATGCTCTTTTAGGGTTGAGCGTCTATAAATAAAATATCCATCCATCCATGAAAACATATGTTGTGGGTACTCATTAGAAGCACCTCGCTGAGGCACTTCTAATGAGTACCCAATATGTTTTTGTGGAGAAATAAGAAAGATATCAGCATTTTTCGGATGAAAAAAGCACCCTATCTGTTGCTGTGTAATATGACTGCTGGGTGTATTATTACAATATCTGCATTATGATACAGCAGTGGGGGAGCACTGTAAAAGGACATCAGTTTCCACCTTTAAATTCAGACACCATCACAGCATGACTGAGAGATTGACAGTGATGTTTTAAACTCAAACAAAATATTTAATGAACAGATGAGTACTCTAATATTCATTCGAAACTCGGTGGCTCAAACAGCCTTAGGAAAATGAAAATTTGTTTGAGATATGGGTTATTCAAGCCACTGAGGGTTAATCATAGTGCCAGGTCAGGAGGCAAAATGGCGATAGTTTAGGGAAATCTTTTCCATCTTCTACTCAATAATGGTATGTTGAGATTACTCATTAGAATTGCCTCATTTAGGCAATTCTAATGAGTACACACAACATACAATATCATGATGAAACAAAAACAATCCCTTACTATTTATTTTTTTTAAGCAGTCAGAAGAATTTCGATGGGACTTAAAAACAAGTTTGAATTAGTCGCCAGAGTTCGAACTATGAAGTTTGACTGTAGTATGCTTTTGTCTCTCCATGTCAAGGGAACACCACACCTACAGAAAAGAGTTTTCCTCATTGGATATGAATTGCTGCTTAAATGGGGTTGAGGCTAGTGTTTAAAGAAAGCATTTGGTTTTTGAGGGAGGAAGTGCTTTCATTTGAGAGAAGCACCCATTGAAATGCATGGGTCTTTAGATCTAGAGTTGGTATCAGGTAAATATTTTTCTTATTTCTTCACAGAAACATATGGTGTGAATATCATTAGAAGTGCCTCGCTGAGGGGCTTCTAATGAGTACCCACAGCATGTGTTTTCGTAGAGAAATAAGAAGAGTATCTATACATTTGGATTGAAAAAAGCATCTTATCAAGAGTTATTGAAAAGGAAAAGAAATATTTTTCTGTCAGAATGATCTCCTGTGGAGGTGTATCCATTCTTCTTAATGCTTAGCATGCTGGGTAAAAATTCAGCAGACAACAATATGGAATGGAGGCTTCTAGGCTAATAATGCAACTTCATACACACATCCACCGGTAACATTCTTTTGTGGAGACTGATCAACATGTTTTCGTGTGAGAAATTAGAAAAGTATCAATACCTTTTGGCTGAAAAAAGCACCTTATCTAGAACTATGTATTATATGTATGTTCATGTCTGATATTGGAAAATTCTTGTGTTTTCATTGCTGACAGCATAAAAAATTATGGCTAGATTGCCAGGTAAGAGTAAGTTATTCTTACCTGTCTGTTTCTAATTGAATAAGAATCATTGGAAAAAGATTATATTTTATCTTAAGACGACGCTTTTAGTCAGTTGTATAACATGGTACACTGCCTCCCCTACTGATTCAAGAATGGCAGTTTTCAGTTTCTATGGAATGAAAGTGCACAAGTACTGGTTAGCCACTTAGAGGACTAAGCCTGCCCTGGAAAATCGGGGTTAGATAAACTGATCATGCTTGAAATGACCCTAACGGATTGACTAGGCCATAAAACCTCAATACAACCAAGCAAACTGTCATCACTATTACTGACCTTGACTTACTTTTTTATGCTTGGCTGAACAGTGTTTAATCTATGCTTTTAACCCCAATGTTGTCTGTGCATTAAGCTCCATTTCTCAAACACCGGTGTATCTAGGCTAATGAAACTTCATACACACAGCCACAATGATGCACCCTGTCTGCTGCCGCAAACCATTACTGACCTTGACCTATGTTTTGTCTGTGGATTTAGATCCATTTCTGGAACATTGAGGCATCTGGGCTAATGAATTTTCATACACACATCAGATTTGCCATGACAAACCTTTACACTGCCCACTGCCATCAACCATTACTGACCTTGACCTACTTTGCTGGCTGTGCTGAACAGTGTTTAGTCAGTGCATTTAGTAAGGCTGGCACAATTTAATTGGATAATCGATTAATTGATAGATAAATTCCACAAAGATGATTATCGTTACAGATTTGCTAATAATCGATCATTTGATTTCTGTTACTTTACCGTATTTACCCTAAGTATTCAGACATCTCGACTCCATATCATGCTTTTGTCTAAATACAATTTACAACCCAATGTTGAGTCTAAAATTAGCTGAATGAATGGCAAACAGTGTAGACCCTGATGAGATGCCACATTTGTGGCATATTATCTGGGTCTACACTGTTTTCTCAGGCCTGTCTGGCCAAATATGTACAGTAAAGTATAACATATGGTAAAAGTCATGCTTAGACAGACAAGTAAAATTATGACCAATTCCGCAGTGATTACTAATCGATTATCCAGCCTTAACATTTAGCTCTGATTCCTAAAAACCCAGGCCTCTACAATAATGTCATATGCACATCCACCTTGATGTTCCCTGCCCACTGCCATTGACCGTTTCTGACCTTGCCCTACTTTTCACACTTGGCTGAACAATGTCATCTGCATTTAGCTCCATTTTGTGAACACCCAGACCAATAGGGTAATAAAACTTTTGAAATACACACACTCACCATGCAGCCTGCCCAGTTATGTAGATTATTGACCTTAACCTCTTTTTCACGCTTGGTCCAACAATGTTTAGTCTGTGCATTTAGCTCCATTCTTTGAACACCACCAGCAGTTGTGATGCAGCCATTTGGCAAATTTCTTGTTCTGTTTTACAGATTGGGTTCCTGCATATAATTACGGATGATGCAATAACCTATGATGAAGATGATGATGGAACAGGAAAGAAGATTGATCTGAACTGAACTGCTGGTAATTGCAATACTATTACTAATGCTGAGCATGCTGGGTAGAAATTTCTGCACATGACATTTTGAAATCTTTTTTCTTACTTTTCCCAGAATAGGATTTGACATTTAATGCAAATTTTCTCCTTAAGAGACAATGCTTATGAACTGTCAGATCCTATTTTCTGGGGGAAAATATCATCAATTTGTTTTCTGTTGTATTCGTCCATAGCATGCTAAATGTTAATTCTTAAACTGCCAATCACAACAGTTGTCGTCTGCTTTGTCATCTGCTTGTGATTTTAAAAAGTCATGTTTGCAAACGGTGTGGACCCAGATCAGACTGTTCCTCTAGGAGCAGTCTAATCAGGGTCCACACTGTTTGCCTGTATGCAAAAATAGGTTTGTAGAGTTAGCAAGACTATTCAGCAGACAATATAAACAGACAACATTTTCAGATGCAGGTTTTCTTGGAATCTTAAGGGTTAATGTTGGCATAGTATGTTCCATATTTACCCGTAGTATTAAGCAGAGGACAAAATATACCCCAGCAAACTGTGTTTGTTTGGGGTATACTGTTCTTACATTTGACTGTCCATATACAGTCGACTCTCATTATCTCGAAGTCCAAGGGACTATCTGAAATACTTCGAGATATCCGTACCTCGACATAACAGATTTGTAGAATTGAGGAAAAAAAATCAATCGAATGACCACATTTCACAAATGAATAGGTAATTTGACTCCCATTTGACTTATATTCAAAATATTGCGGAAAAGAGGAGAAATTGCTCCCTAGGAGCAATTTCTCCTCTTTTTCACAATATTTTATTACCTGTTATTAGATTTCAATGTTAAAACAGGGACCAGATTTTCAATTTGAGATAAGCGGTTATTCGAGATAAGCGAGGTCAAGATAACAAGAGTCGATTGTATTATTATTCAATGGGGGTGCATAAAGTATCACCGCTATCCGTATGTACATCTGTCACATCCGTCCGTCCCGTCCATATGTAACAAAAATGGTTTCCTTTGATATGTATTGAAAAGGTTAGCGTATTGGATTCAGATTGATACACAGGTATATAATCATAAAATGTAGGTCAATTTAGGGTAAAATCCACCAACTCTTATGGGAGTTATGGCCCTTTTTCAACTTTGAAAAATGGTTTTTGTTTGATAGCTTTTGAAAAGATGAGTGTATTGGATTTATATTTTATGCAAGGATATATAATTATAATATAAGTTGAATTCAATTTAGAGTAACAGTAAAGTCCACCAGTTATTAGCTCACCTGAGCTCTGCTCAGGATGAACTATTGTGATCACTTTTCATCCGTCGTGAGTGCGTCTGTCCGTTAACATTTTCGAACGACTTCTCCTCTGAAGCCGCTGAGCCAATTTTGCTCAAATTTCATATAGAGCCTCCTTAGGGTGGGGGAACAAAACATTGCTAAAATAGTTGCGGTCCATTGACCAAGATGGCCGCCACGCCCATATATGGTAAAAACCTTTAAAAATCTTCTTCTCCAGAACCGAGAATGCCTTGGGGCTGAACCTTTGCAGGGATCATCGGGGACAGGAGGTCTACCAAAATTGCTAAAAGAATTATCGTACGTTGACGTTTGACCTTTTGACGGCAAGGTCAAGTTTACTTCCCTATGCATTTGTGTGGGAAAAACCTTTAAAAATCTTCTTCTCCAAAACCGAGCATGCCTTATGGCTGAATCTTTGCATATATCATTTGGGAACAGGAGGGCTACCAAAATTGGTAAAATAATGGTCGTACATTGACATTTGACCTTTTTATTGGTAAGGTCAATTTTACTTCCTTAAGTATTTTTTTAAGAATGAATTTTTAGAAATCAAATCAAATTATAAACATTACCTGTCAATTTATACAGATGGTTCGAAACAAGATGAGAAAGTTGCTTGTTCTGTTATTAGTCCAAATTTTACTGACAGTATCAGATTACCTGATAATAGCTCCATTTTTACCACCGAAGCCAAGGCAATTGATATTGCACTTTACCATATCAGAGATCAGTCTGAAAAACAGTTTATCATTTATTCAGATTCTCTTTCTGTATTAAAATCTCTTAAAGATTTACACCATAGAAACCCATTAATTCAGCAAATTCTTAAAAAATATCATTATCTTTCCGCTTCAAAAGAAATTGTATTTTGTTGGCTTCCCAGCCACGTTAATATTCGTGGAAATGAATTAGCAGATTCAGAAGCCAAATCTGCATTATCCTTAGTAATAACCAATTTCAAAATTCCTCACTCCGACTTTAAATCAAACGTCTGCCAATACGTCAACAACAAATGTCAGTCTGTTTGGGAAACACAAACTTATAACAAATTAAATGAAATTAAACCAAATTTTATCAGCAAATCCACATTCTCTAATCTCAGCAGAAAAGAACAAACAAAAATCACGAGATGTAGACTTGGACACACTTGAATTACTCATTCTTATATTTTAAACAATGAACAAGCTCCATTCTGCATTCCTTGTAATGAACCTTTCACAGTCAAACATTTTCTTATCACTTGTGCTGAATTTAATCACATTCGCACAAAGTATTTTAATATAAAAACTATAAAGGAACTTTTTGATATGCCAACTCAGAAAATACTCGACTTTCTTAAAGAGATTGGACTTTTTAATAAAATATGATCAGTATTTTTAATCACTTAAAATCATTGATACTTTATCTCTTCAAAATAAACACATCAATCCTAGATATTTTTAAATTTCTCATTAAATAAAATCATCATATAAACATAATATAAAACTTATTAGACGCTATATGCCCTTTTAGGGTTGAGCGTCTATAAACAAAATATCCATCCATCCATCCTTAAGTATTTGTATGGGAAAAATGTTCAGAATTTCAAACAACTTCTCCTCTGGAGCCTCTGGGCCAATTTTGCTCAAATTTCATATGGAGCCTCCTTAGGTAGGGATAACAAAAGATTGCTAAAATGGTCACGGTTCATTGACCAAGATGGCCGCCATGCCCATATATGGTAAAAACCTTTAAAATCTTCTTCTTTAGAACCGAGGATGCTTTGGGGCTGAATCTTTGCATAAATCATTGGGGACAGGGGGTCTACCAAAGTTGCTAAAAGAATGGCCATACATTGACATTTGATCTTTTTAGGGCAAGGTCAAGTTTGCTTCCTTACTCATTTGTATGGGAAAAAACATTTAAAAATCTTTTTCTCCAAAACCGAGGAGGGCTTGTGGCTGAATCTTTGCATATATCATCTGGAACGGGCGGTCTACCAAAGTTGCTAAAATAATTGTCATACATTGACATTTAACTTTTTTATGGCGAGGTCAAGTTTGCTTCTGTATGCATTTGTATGGGCCTTATACATTTGTATGGAAAAAATGTTGATAATTTCAAATGGCTTTTCCTCTGAAGCCTCCGGGCCAGTGTTGCTCAAATTTCATGTGGAGCCTCCGTGGGCAGGAGAATAAAAGATTGCTAAAATAGGTATGGTCCATTGATCAAAATGGTTGCCATGCCCATCTATGGTAAAAACCTTTAAAAATCTTCTCCATAACCAAATAAGCCCTGGGTCCTAATCTTTGCACAAATTATTGGGGACTGGAGATCTGTCAAAATTGCTAAAATGATGGTTCTATGTTGACATTTGACCTTTTTACCTCCAAGGTCAAATTTGCTTCCCCATTTGTATGGGCCATATACATTTATATTGAAAGTATCGAAGTGACTTGTAGATCAACAGTAGTTAAAATTGTTCTGATTGGAAATCTAAGATGGCCATCATCTTGTTTATATTTATAATATTTCCCTCCCACTGTGCTGTTTAAATGTATAAAATCATGATTCTTCAGAAACCACTTAGCCAATTTCCACCAAATTTCACATTGATCCTTCTGTTGAAATGTGATTGCTAGTTTATTCAAATGATCATGCTCCATTGACTCTCAGGCCCATATATTCTTCTTCAAAACTAAGAACTGCTCAAATGATGATATTTTCATTAGTTGCGATGATAGGATTGGAAAAATGTTGCATAACATCTGCGTGTCTGCAGTGGCTATGTCACTCAGGTGAGCGAACCGTGGCCTGTGGGCCTCTTGTTTTTGGAGTTACAGCCCTTTTTCAATGTTGAAAAATAGTTTCCGTTTGATATCTTTTGAAAACATTAGTGTATTGGATTCATATTTAATACACAGGTATATAATCATTAAATAGAGGTCAAGTTTGATTTAGGGTAAAATCCAATTATTATGGGAGTTATGACCCTTTTTCAGCTTAAAAAAATTGTTTACTTGTGATATTTTTGAAAAGCTCAGTGTATTGGATTCATATTTTATACACAGGTATATAATCATTAAATATAGGTCAGGTTTGATTTAGGGTATAATCTGCCAATTATTATGAGAGTTTTGGCCCTTTTTCAACTTCATTTTTGGCAAAATTCTTGTGTGCAGGCGAGGATGGGCTCTGGACGGGCCATCTGTGTCATACTGACACATTTCTAGTCCATATCTCTGTTATGTTTTGGTTTCTGCACCTTACCTTGCTAAATAATTTATTGGAAGGCAGTCATTTATTTAAACATCTTGTGTGGGTCTCTAACAAGCACTCCTGATTGACACTTCTTGTTTTTTCCAGAAAACAGGTATTGACTTGACATTTCATGCAAATTGTCTCCATTTGAGACAGTTTGCATGAAATGTCAAAACCTGTTTTCTGGGAAAAATCAGAAAAATGTGCGCTGAAATGTTTATCCTGCATATTGAGCATTAAATACATCATCACAAGGTAGCCAAATTGAGAAGTATGGTAAGAGATCCATTTCACTGCTTGTTGGTGTGTTTAAACACTGCTGAATGAGTGGCAAACAGAATAGACCCTGATCAGGCCTGAGCAAACTGGATAGATCCATTTTGATAGAAATGTCAAATCCTGTTACCTGGGAAAAATAAGAAAAATATCAATTTGTTGTCTGCTGAATTAGCAATAGCATGCTAAGTGTCAGTTGATCTAACTGTTAGAGGAAGAAATATATGATATTTTTCTAACAATTCTTTTGCATGGGCAGAGATTACTTGCCACATTATAACAACAGAAAGTATATTAGATACTTTGCATTTATATAGGGTAAAATGTGGGCTCAGTTGTTCAAAAACTTTACAGAGTTGTTAGCTAATATGATGATAAAATTTCTGTCTTGAAATATTGGCAAAGACATTGGTATTTTTTGCTGAAATTTTTTTTGTAGCTTTTGCAAAAGCTACTTGTATTTTTGCAGCAAAAATATCAATGTATGTGAAAATACCTTAGCTACAAAAGTTAACAAGCTTATCATTAAGGAGCTTGTTAAGCTTACTATGCTTTGAGCAACTGGACCCTGTATCACAGAAAATTTGTTAAAGAGGCATTCATAGTGCCAGATAATCAAAGCACTGACAGCACTGGTGGGTCAGTGTCTTTGAGTGTAGACTGAGAAAATGGTCCTGAATGGAAGACTGTTTCATTTAACCTTTAACTGCCTGTAATTTAAATAAACATTGCAAACTCTGGGACAGATTGCACTTTGCCGGGCACTGGCATATTCCGTCTGCACAGGCGCAACATGTTATGTTGTTAGTGGGCATGTGTTTTATCATTGATGCCTCGTTAATTATTCATGACGTAAGGGTTACACGGCCGCCATTTTGTTTTACTAGAGCGAATCAACGCATTTTTAAAACCGGTTATTATGAGGAAAAGATGTTATTAGTGAAGCGAATTTACGGATAAATCATAATTGTTTATTGCATTTAAGAAATTGCAACTGAATCTAACCTTTGATAAGACGGAAATATGGATATTGGAGTGGAGCAGGTTGATATGTTACTATTTTTAGCACGCATTGGCTTTTGACATTTGTACTGCAGTAAACTACACAAGAAGTAAACTACACAACACGTGGATCAGACAATATCATCCAAGAAGAAGAAATTATGAACCTTACCATCATTAATCATCAAATAAGTCAAAACTGGAATTAGCAGCACCATCGGAAACTTCAGAACAGTCTGCATTGTTTGAAATGTCTGCCAGTGGTTGTCACAGTTTCTTTGCAGGATAAACTCTTTTAATCAGTTCCAGAAAAGTCAGAAACTGGTCGTCAGCATGGTTTAGGTATTTCTTTCTAACACAGTATTCAACTAGGTAATTGTCATATAGCTGCTTCTGGGTGCCGTACTTTGGGAGAGACTTCTTAAAGACATTCCATGTGCTTTCTGTCAAGTTTGTACAGGCACCTGTTTCCTTGTTTTTAAACTCAGCAGAATGATTGACAGTCAGATGTAAATATCCATCTTTCAAGGAACTATATGCTTTCCAGCAATCAGATAATATAATACTTCCTGGTTTCACATAACGCTTTATAATAGGAATCAGTCTGTCTGCCGAACGCTCATCAACAATTTCAAAGAAACACCTTCTGCTTACCCTTTCAATCCCTCCGAAAACCCAGACTCCATCCACTCTTTTCCCTCTGTGATACTTGCGCTTCCCAAATTTGGATTCATCTATTTCAACTTCAATACCTGGCCCACCAGTCTGTTCATTATCAGTTTTAAGAATTCCTATACACACCTCTCTTGCAAAGTTGCACCAATCCACAATGTTATGTTCACTTCTGATTTTTAGCTCTCTGCTTATAAACTCAAGTGGAAGCTTGTACACCCAGTAGTATGTCAGTTTTATTACCTGATCAAGCAGTAGATGTGAACCTGAGAACCAGCTACCCTCTCTTATTGAAACTTTATTTGTACACCTACTATTTCCTGAACTTTGTTCGATCTTCACGATTTTGGTGTTATTTTTGAAATTTAATGTCTATTTTTCATTTCAGCCGCGCTCATGCGCGGCTTTTTAAGAGAACCTTAGATACCTATGTCACGTGAGTTTTCCTTCGGAAAACCTGTGCCAGGTAAAGCGCAATTGTCCCCAAACTCTGATCAGATGCCACATTCTATGGCTGGCCTCTGTGGCTCAGTTGGATGCGCCGTCCGACTGGAGACCAGGAGGTCGCGGGTTCAACCCCCGCCGAGGTCGGCAACATTCTTTCGTGGAGATTGATCATGAAATATTTTCTACGGTCATTCTCTCCCTTCCGCTGATTCAAGAAGGGCAGTTGTCAGTTTCTGGCGAAAGAATGTGCACAGTACTGGTTAACTGCTTAGAGGACTAAGCTTGCCCAGTAAACGTGTGGTTAGGTAAACTGACCGCGCTCGACATGACCCCATTGGGTTGACTGGGCCGTAAAACCTCAGCACAAACAACAAACAAACATTCTATGGCATCTGTCTGATCTGGGTCTGTATTGTTTGCCAGTGTCCAGGTTTTGCAGATAACCCTCTTTATAAAGCACTCTGAGGTCACAGGGACAAGAATAGCATGGCTATAGGTAACTGTAACCGGGATTTCTTACAACTGTGCAGTTTGATTTCATTGGTGAATGATAATCATGTGGACAACAACCTTAAGGAAATTTTGCTGTTTGTATACTATGGTTTGATTGTAAACAGTCAACCCAAAAAGGGGTATCCACATAAGTTTTCTTATTTTTTGCACAAAAACATACCTTGTGGGTACTCACCACAAGTGTGCAAGTGCACTCTTTTTGGTTGAAAAAGCACCTTATTTGGAGCTACTGAGCATTTACCTACTTTCACACATTACGAAAACATGCCTATATTCAAATATACTGAAAATTTTACACCAAAAAATGAAAATTTTCAGTTAAAATTTTTTTATGTAATTCATATTTCTGCTCAAAACATAGATTGTGGGTATTGTTAGAACCTCCTCTTAGAGGCAGTTCTAACCAGTGCCCGCAATCTATGTTTTTGAGCAGGAATAATGTATACCACTGTAAACCTCAGTTTTACTATACAAAGTGGGGTTTAATGGGGTCAAACAAATTTCATTGATATATAAGTGCCCCAGTTGTAGAGTAAAATTTTGCTAATAAGACTACTTCTGTTACTGCCTAAAAGTGGTCTTATCAGTGGGGTGGTCTTATTCTTGAATGTAGAACAGCTCCAGATAAGGTGCTTTTTTCAGTCATAAAGAGTGCCTGCAGATCCATCAGCCAAGTTAGCATCAATGACAACAGTGTGGATGATGGTTATAAAGCTAATCCTCCAGATAGAGTCCGGCAAAACAGGTTTCATATGAAGAATTTATTGTGTTATCTTGCAGGTTGACAGAATGGACCCACTATAGTCAATATAGTCTCAAAAAGGGGTATTTGCCAAATTAGAAGCAATGGGAGAAGAGAAGCAGTTAGAAAAGAAAATTAGACAGTACATAATAGGTAAATAAAACCATTAGTGGGCATACCTTATTCCTTGGAAACACCTTCATAGCTCAGATTAGAAGATTAGCTGCATATATTTTTCTTATTTCTTCACAAAAACATATTGTGTATACTTTTTAGAAGCACCTCAGTGAGGTAAAGAGTACACACAATATATACCATAGAAGGCCGAGTACAGCCTGCACTTTTTTACCCCAAAACTGTAAATTAGGGATAAGGGTGTGGTTAATACATTCTAGAATATTTTTGACCATTTTTTTTTTCTTCAAAATTTGAGCAAGAAACCTCAAAATCAACCGATCTTCTCCAAATTTCAGCGAAGTTCGGAGCATAATCGGCACAAGATCTACCGTTTGTGGGCCATACTTACACACAAGTGGTGTATCGATTCTGTATTTCATCCATTGTTTTCGATTTATCCAAAATCAAGCTGTTTTTATCAGCCAACATGACAATTTTGATTAAATAAACAGCATTTTTCCACCATGCATTGTCTGATTCATTTCCGGCAGTCACAGTCTAGAATGCGCATTTGATTGGCTAACAAAAATATGATCGATTTTGAGGCCCGTGACAGGGTTGCTATCAAAATTGTGTATTGCCAAAGCCAAATCCTAACTGAGAAACAGAGTTTACCTCGCGGTATATCGTGTGACCGCATTGAGGCTCTTTAATCTGGAGACTCTACTTTCGTTTTTTATTCTATGAAACGATTTGGGAGAGCATCTTCGCCCGATAATTTTTGGGTGCGTTTTATACGATCTACTTCATTTTTTTCCCCGAATTTTGGTCAAAAAATCAGGGTGCGGTTAGCACTTAAAAGCGGCTAGTACTCGGCCTTCTAGGGTAAATTATCGTGGAGAAATCAGTTGAAGAAGATGCCAAATCTGGAGCTATATATACATTTTTTTAGCTTATGTGAGCACATCGTGTTCAGCTATCTAATGGCCAATTGTCCAGTATCTTTCACCTGTCTGCATCTGTCACTTTACATTGAACATCTCTTCCTCAACCACTAGATTTTCTGACAAAAGAATATGCACAATACTGGTTAACTGCTTAGAGGACTAAGCCTGCCCAGTATATCGTAGTTAGGTAAACTGACCATGCTCAACATGACCCCATTGGGTTGACTGGGCCATAAAACCTCAACACAGACACAAAATCAACCACTAGATGCAAGGCTTCTTTCTTAGCCCAGACGGTAGCCTATCTAGCTGCAGATCCAAGGGTCGGAATTTTGAATCCCAATCAGCTGATAACTTCCATGTAATCATCATATTTTTTTTACGTCATTCTCCCCTTTCTGCTGATTCAAGAAGGACAGTCATCAGTTACTGGCAAAAGTAAGCGCACAAAGTACTGATTACCTATTTAGAGGACTAAGTATATGCCCAGTAAAAGTGGGGGTAGGTTAACTGACTGGCTTGACATTACCTTGTTAGTGTTGACTGGGCCATTAAACTCCAAATCAAAACAATCTTGAAATCAGAGTAAATAATTGGCTTGAAACAGTAATTTTTTTTTTAAATACCTGGGATGCAAACCACAGGTTCATATCTGGGTTACAGAGACATCTGCTGGCCTCAGTGGCTGCACCGTCCGACTGGAGACCAGGAGGTCGCGGGTTCAACCCCCGCCGAGGTCGGTAATATTCTTTCGTGGAGATTGATCATGAAATATTTTCTTCGGGCATTCTCTCACTCCACTGATTCAAGAAGTGCGGTTGTCAGTTTCTGGTGAAAGAATGTGCACAATACTGGTTAATCACTTAGAGGACTAAGCCTGCCCAGTAAACGTGTGGTTTGGTAAACTGACAGCGCTCGACATGACCAATTTGGTTGACTGGGCCGTAAAACCTCAACACAAACAAACAGAGACATCGGAGGCTGTGGGAATACTGAAGATGATATGGAAGGACAAGAATAATAGGATCGTCTCAAAGATCAAATTAATGTGCTCTCTGGCCCTGAGGTTACAAAACTGTTTGATGCTCAACTGAGTTGACATTTTCATATTTATTAGCAGAGAAAATTTCATGCTCAACTGAGTTTAGCAAGAAATTTTCTCTGCTAATAAATATGAAAATGCGAACTATTGTTGGTAGTTTAATATTTATTAAGAGAAAAATTTCATGCTCAGCTACATTTAGCAAGAGAGAATTTGCAGTTGTCAGTAATTCCAGGTTTATTAGCAGGACAAATTTAGTGCTCAGCTGAGTTGAGCATAAAAAAAAGTTTTATACCTTGGGGCTTGTTTTTGACCTCCTTGGAGAATTAACACACCAATCAGGATGAAAAGGGGTCTGGATACACTTGTTACATTTCCAGCCAATTCTTCCAAGGGAGACAACTTTTGTGACTTTCTGTTTGCTTTGAAGCATCCAGGTGGCCAAGTGGTTTAGAAGGTTAGCACTCTTGGGTTTGAATCCCGCGATAGGCAGAGTTCAGCTCATGACTGTGTAGAACTTCACTGCACAGAGCCTTTCATATCACCCCTTCATCACATTACGAAAACACGCCTATTCAAATATATAGAAAATTTCACCTCCAAAAACTGAAAACTTCCAGATAAAAATTCCGATATTTTTTTTCGAATTTCAGCACAAAACATAGATTGTGGGTACTTGTTAGAACCGCCTCGTCGAGGCGGTTCTAACGAGTACCCACAATCTATGCTTTTGAGCAGAAATAAGAAAAATAATGTATACCCCTGTAAACCCCAGTTTTACTATATAAAAGTGGGGTTCAAGGGGGTCAATATTATATAGGCATGTTTTCGTGATGATCTAGGTATGACTTTAATGATGTTGACAGAGATGTTAAATGCCAACTCATCATCAGCAGCCTATTTACTTTACTGCACATCAAGTCCGTTCTGAAAATTGGTCTGCTCTAAAAGGAAAGAATTTGCTCCCGCTATATATTTATAGGCTATTAAAGTAAATAGATACCCCTGAAAACTTTTACTATCATTTTACAAAGGGAGGTAACTATGCAGAGACAAAGTTCTCCCTAGTACATGTTCTTGTAATCTGTAAAAGAAAATGGGGGCTACCCTTAGAGGGAGAAGCATTCAGGTGGCCAAGTGGTTAGTGCTCCTGACTCAGTTCAAGAGGTCCAGGGTTTGCTCCTGACTCAGTTCAAGAGGTCCAGGGTTTGAATCCCATTATTGGCAGAATTCTGCTCATAACTGTATGGCTCTTTATTGCACAGAGACTTTAATCATGATTCTTCCCATCATCTCGATATGCCTTAACCCTTGTCATGCTGAATAAATTAAGATTCCACTCCCACTTATAATTGTCAGCCAATCAGATTACTTGATCTGGATTGTTGCTATAAATTCACATACTTAATGGCAAACAGTGCAGATCCAGATCAGTTGGCTTCTTCAGAAGCCAACTGATCTGGATCTACACTGTTTGCAAAAACAAGGCTATCCGGGTTCAGCAGGACAAGGGTTAAAAAATGTTGGAAGGGCTGCAAAACACCAAATCATCAAACTCCTAAAAGAAAAAATTTGCTTCTCAAATTTTAGGGTACCATAATAGCCTTAAATATTGGGACAAAAAAGCATCAGCAAACAGTGTAGACCCAAATCAGACACTGCATTATGATACATCTGATCAGGGTCTGCACTGTTTGCCACTTATCCAGCTTTGGTTTAGACATACCAACATGTAGTAAAAGGGCCTTGTTCTAATTCTAAGAGAAGTAAGGTTATAAGTTAAAAGTTGTCCCAATATTTATGGTCAATTTGGTGAATAAAAAGAAACTTTACAAATCCAAGTAGGAACATGACTAGCATGGCCAGCAACTCAAGAAATAGACCTATCCACTTGGCATAGCTCACGATGAGTTGTTTTTTCAACCAAAAAATACTGATTCTTTGCTTATTTATTTTATGAAATCAAATGCTGTAGGTACTGATTAAAAGTGCCTCACTGAGGCATTTCTGATGAATACACATATCATGTTTTTGTGGAAAAATAAGAACATATTCTTACGACATGAAAGTCATAACAAAGGAATGAAGCATAGCTGAAAAAATTTCCCACCGATCGTGGGATTCAAACCCGGTCCTCCCGGTTAAAAATCCAATACTCTAACCACTGAGCCAAAGAGTCAACTCGCCTGAAGCAGTTGTCAGAGAGTGAATATATACCTACAAGCCAAGGCAGATAATCAAAGGTAGGAGTGCTCGGTCGTAACATTCCCTTTTTCAAGGAAGTCATCATTTATGATGATGTGAAGCCATTTTCGGTGTATAAAGTCCTATCCGGGACGAGACCCCATCTTATGACATGAAAGTAGTAACAAAGGAATGAAGCATAGCTGAAAAAATTTCACGCCTGCCGTGGGAATCGAACCCGGTCCTCCCGGTTCAAAATCCAATACTCTAACCACTGAGCCAAAGAGTCAACTCCCTGATGCACTTGTCAGAAAGTTAATGAATATATACCTACAAGCTATGCGTAATCTGCCAAGGCAGATAATGGAAGATAGGAGTGCTGGGTCATAACAATATTCACTCAATACCCCCTCTTATGTAGACTATTAGTAGGCCAGCCAGGCAACTTTGCTGATTGCATGTCATTGAGCTAATTCTCTAACAGCTAAGACATGTATATGGTACCTTTGATCTTGGTACAGCTGTTGAAATTACCATTAACTAATCCTTAACACTTAGTATGCTGGGTAAAATTTTCGATAGATGACAATTTTCATAATTTCCCAGAAAACATGGTTTGACATTTGCAAATTGTCTCCCTTCCCAGGAAATAGGGTTAGACAATTTCATGCTACATGAACTGCCAAAGCCTATTTTCTGGAAAAATTAAGCAAAATATGAATTTGTTGTTTACTGAATTGGCCCAGAGAATGGTAACCTTTAAAGTTGAAAATTGATGATGTCATGATGATGTCACATCATGTTATTTGGTAACTGTCTATAAGATTGATCAGTAAAAAGCAGAGGTATTTTAAGAAATCTAATCTTTGAAAGTAATTTTAATATATATTTAAGTACTTAATTTCAAATGTAGATATCAAATTGAATTGGTCTTCTTGAAAATGGCCACTTGATGGCCAAAACGTCTTGTTCCTTGGCGTATAAAGTGATTTTTAAAAACAGTTAAAGTGTCATGCAAAAATGTAGCAGTTGACATTCTTAAATATTTTTAGCTTGTCTGTACAAAAGTACAGATAGACTTATTGCAGTCTCCATGGTGTTGGTGTCAGTATAAGATGTTGATTAAACTTTTTAAAAGGCTATATCTCCTGAACTTCTGGATGGAAGTAGTTTATACTAGCCCTGTTGTTAGATACTGGTCTGAAGTTCTATACTAGCCCTGTTGTTAGATACTGGTCTGAAGTTCTATGCTGTACCATCCTAACCCACTTAAGTAACCTTGAGGTCAATGTCACAGACTTAGAAAAAAATTGTGCAACAGTTTTTGGTTACAGATTTTAGAGGCAAAGTGTGATTCAGGCAAGCTATGGCAGCTCAAATCTTTCAGATTGATCATGAAATCTTTTCTTAGTCATGGTATTCCTTCTGCTGATTCAAGAATGGCAGTTGTCAGTTTCTGGCAAAAGAATGTCCAAGTGCTGGTTAACCACTGCAAAGACTAAGCTTGCTGAAGAAATGTGTGGTTAAGTAAAATGACCAGCTCAACATGACCTTAATAGTGTTGACTGGGTCGTTATACTCTAAACCAGCCAGCCAGCCAACACAATTCTAAAGGTTAATATGGTATATAAAGTCTGCCAGGATAGAGTCCAACCCAGTGTAGACTGAATGAACACCCCCACGCTATATATTGGAAGATTCAAAATTCAAGTTTAGGTAGGTTAAGCTATGTGATTTAGATATTTGTAGAGAAAAATGGTTGATTTATTTGCAAACAGTGGAGACCTTGATCAGACATGATGTTCTGCGACATCTGATCTGGGTCTGCACTGTTTGCCAATTACCCTTTTAGGGGTCTCCAGACTACAATGGGTTAATTGAGGTTGTGCCAGATGCTATGTGTTTTCACTTCTATACAATTCTTAAAGGCCTCGGTGGCTCAGTTGGATGCACGTCCAGTTGGTGATTAGGAAATTGCCAGTTCAATCCCCATTGGGTCCGGCAATAGTTCCTTTGTGAAGATTGATTATAAAATATTTTCTGTGATCAATCCCCCCCCCCCCCCCCCCCCCCTCCCCCTTCTCTGATTCAAGAGGGCCAGTTGTCAGTTTCTGGTGAAATAATGTGCACAAGTACTGGTTTACAAGTTGGAAAACTAAGACTGCCAAGGAAAAAAGTGGTTAGGTAAACTGACTGACTCTACATGACCTTACTAGATATCCCCATGCTTTTCAAAGAAAAAGTGGGGATATTGTGATATCCCTGGTCCATCAGTATGGCTGTACATCCATCTGTAATGTCAACTCATTGCTCCTAGACCATTTAAGCTAGAATCTTTAAACTTTCACAGGCGATAGCACTATGGATGAGAACTGGAGGAACACATTTTGAATTTTTATGTAACCCCTTGGGGCAGAGCCAGGGGGTGTGGCACCAAAGGGTCCAGAATCCATTTTGTACAAACAGTCATGTTGCATATTAAATCAAAGGTAATGAAGAGTAGAATATAGTGGTGCAAAAATTTTGCCCCTTGGGCATGTCAGGGGTCACGAGTGGTCAAAAAGTAGGATTTTGGGTTCTTTTTTAGCTCACCTGAGCTCTGCTCAGGATGAGCTATTGTGATCACTTTTCGTCCGTCGTCCGTCCGTGCGTCCGTCCGTCCGTCCGTCCGTGCGTCCGTCCATCCGTTAACATTTTCAAACGACTTCTCCTCTGAAGCCGCTGAGCCAATTTTGCTCAAATTTCATATGGAGCCTCCTTAGGGTGGGGGAACGAAAGATTGCTAAAATGGTCGCGGTCCGTCGACTAAGATGGCCGCCATGCCCATATATGGTAAAAACCTTTAAAAATCTTCTTCTCCATATACGAGGATGCCTTGGGGCTGAATCTTTGCATGAATCATCGGGGACGGGAGGTCAACTAAAGTTGCTAAAAGAATTGTCGTACGTTGACATTTGACCTTTTTACGGCAAGGTCAAGTTCGCTTCCCTATGCATTTATATGAGCTCTATACATTTGAATGGGAAAATTGTTAAGAGTTTCAAACGACTTCTCCTCTGAAGCCTCTGAGCTAATTTTGTTCAAATTTCATATGGAGCCACCTTAGGGTGGGGAAACAAAAGATTGCTAAAATTGTCGCGGTCCGTTGACCAAGATGGCCGCCATGCCCATATATGGTAAAAACCTTTAAAAATCTTCATCTCCATAACCGAGGATGCCTTGGGGCTGAATCTTTGCACGAATCATCGGGGACAAGAGGTCAACCAAAGTTGCTAAAAGAATTATCGTACGTTGACGTTTGACCTTTTTACGGCAAGGTCAAGTTCGCTTCCCTATGCATTTGTATGAGCTCTATACATTTGAATGGGAAAATTGTTAAGAGTTTCAAATGACTTCTCCTCTGAAGCCTCTAATTTTGTTCAAATTTCATATGGAGCCACCTTAGGGTGGGGAAACAAAAGATTGCTAAAACTGTCATGGTCCGTTGACCAAGATGGCCGCCATGCCCATATATGGTAAAAACCTTTAAAAATCTTCTCCATAACAGAGGATGCCTTGGGGCTGAATCTTTGCATGAATCATCGGGGACGAGAGGTCAACCAAAGGTGCTAATAGAATTGTCGTACGTTGACGTTTGACCTTTTTACGGCAAGGTCAAGTTCGCTTCCCTATGCATTTGTATGAGCTCAAAACATTTGAATGGGAAAATTGTTAAGAGTTTCAAAGGACTTATCCTCTGAAGCCTCTGAGCTAATTTTGTTCAAATTTCATATGGAGCCACCTTAGTGTGGGGAAACAAAAGATTGCTAAAATTGTCACGGTCCGTTGACCAAGATGGCCGCCATGCCCATATATGGTAAAAACCTTTAAAAATCTTCTTCTCCAGAACCGAGAATGCCTTGGGGCTGAATCTTTGCACAAATCATCGGGAAGGAGAGGTCTACCAAAGTTGCTAAAAGAATTGTCGTACGTTGACATTTGACCTTTTTACGGCAGGATCAAGTTTGCTTCCCTATGCATTTGTATGAGCCCCATACATTTGAATAGGAAAATTGTTGAGAATTTTAAATTTCTTCTTCTCTGAAGCCACTGAGCCAAATTTGCTCAAATTTCATATTGTGCCTTCTTAAGTCAGGGGAACGAAAGATTGCTAAAATGGTCGCAGTAGGTCGACCAAGATGGCCACCATGCCCATATATGGTAAGACCCTTTAAAAATCTTCTTCTTCAGAACTGAGGATGCCTTGGGGCTAAATCTGTGCACAAATCATCAGGGACAGGAGATCTACCAAAATTGCTGAAAAGATTATCGTACGTTGACATTTGACCTTTTTACGGCAAGGTCAAGTTTGCTTCCCTATGCATTTGTATGAGCCCCATAACATTTATATGGGAAAATTGTTGAGAATTTGACGACTTCTCTGAAGCCACTGAGCCAAATTTGCTCAGATTTTTAGCTCACCTGAGCATGAAGTGCGCATGGTGAGCTATTGTGGTCAGTCAATGTCCGTCGTCCATCATGGGTCATGCGGCGTGAACAATTGCTTTAAAGGCCTACTCTTCCTACACCCCAGGGCCAATTGACTCGATACTTGGTAGGAAGCATCAGGGTGAAATGTAGATAAAAAAATAGCTAAAATCGTTCCGATCGGAAATCCAAGATGGCCGCCATCTTGAAAATCTTTTTTCTTTTTCTCCAGAACCGAAAGTCCAATTGACTCCAAACTTGCTAGGAAGCATCAGGGTGACTTGTAGATCAAATATAGCTAAAATCGTGTCGGTCCAAATTCCAAGATGGCCACCATGGCAGCCATCTTGAAAATCTATTTTTCGCTTCTACTCCGAAACCCAAAAGCCAGTTGACTCCAAACTGGTTAGGAAGCATTGGGGTGACTTATAAATCAAAAATAGCTAAAATTGTGCTGATTAGAAATCCAAGATGGCCACCATGGCAGCCATCTTGAAAAGCTATTTTTCGCTTCTTCTCCTGAACCGAAAGGCCAATTGACTCCAAACTTGCTAGGAAGCATCGAGATGACTTGTACATAAAAAATAGCTCAAATCGTGCCAATTGGAAATCCAAGATGGCCTCCATGACAGCCATCTTGAAAATCTATTTTTCGCTTCTTCTCTGAAACCTAAAAGTCAATTGACTTGAAACTTAGTAGGAAGCATCAGGGTGACTTGTAGATCAGAAAATAGCTATAATCATTCCGATCGGAAATCCAAGATGGCAGCCATCTTGAAAATCTATTTTTTGCTTCTTCTACTGCACCGAAATGCCAGTTGACTCAAAAGTTGGTAGGAGGCATTGGGGGTGACTTATTTTACTTGTAACGTTTTGAAAATTTCAGCATTTTAACATTGTAAGCAAGATATTTCAAAAACTGTTTAAGCCATTGCCTTCTCATAAGAGTATTGGAAAAATGTTGCATGCCATCTGCATATCTGCAGTGGCGGTTTCACTCAGGTGAGCGAGTTGTGGCCCGTGGGCCTCTTGTTTTTTATTGCCACACAACTCCTCCTGTGCTTTTTGAGCTAGAACCTTGATACTGTCACAGGTAATAGCGCTATGGATGAGGACTTGAGGAACACATTTGGAATTCTTTTTTTTTTTTTTTTTCCTGGAAAATACTTTATTCTCCCCGTCCATTTGATGTGTAGTGGGTCGGGGAGGGCCATCCCACTAACACACCTTACAATTTATTTGTATAGTACAGTATAATCTTCCAGCAATTAAATATTCATCACTTACTTGCTAAGTCTCACTGCTGTTTCCTGGGTACACGATAAAGACCACCCAGCAACCATTTTCAGCAGTGAGGCAAACACCACAGATTACTTACAGTTTTATACCATATTCATCTGAACAGACATTTCAATACTTTCAGGCATGAGACTGGTGGACTAATGAAACTGAATTCTAGGTAAAAATCTAAAAACCCCTGTCACCCTTTCCAAAAATGTCATTTTTACAATTTTCAGACAAAAACAAAAACAAGTAATTCTGCAGAACATATTTTGAAACTAAAAAATCTGGTCTGTCAAAAATATGAAAAATCTCATGCCCGTCAACTTTGAGGAAAAGGCTAACAGCCATATGTAAATATATGCTAGACTTTTTAAGATTTCATATATTAATTAGGTGCCCTTTGTTCAGACAAATATGGTACCATTTTACCATATTACAGGAATTCTGATGTGCCTGGAGGTTTGCGATGGCGCTGGCATGGGGATATGTGATGGCGTGCCATCACCGTGCTCTAGTTTTGACTGGGCTGTTAAACTCCAGACCAACTGACAGTTTACAAGCACAGAGGCTCAATCAGTTGGAGGACTAAGCCTGCCCAGGAAAAAGTGTGGTTAGTTAAACTGACTGGCTCCATATGACCTTACTAGTTTTGACTGGGCTGTTAAATTCCAAACCAACCAACCAATTGACATTTTACAAGCACAGGGGTTCAATCAGTCAGTGCAATCAGTAGGGCATTTGCATTATGACCGGGAGATTGTTGGTTCCATTTGTTGTCATACCAAAGACTTTAAAAAATGGTACCAGCTGCTCTTCCGCTTGGCGATTATCATTAAGAAAGAAAAGCTAGAACTGGGCAGCCTGGTGTCAGTACAATATGCCTAGATGGAATACCATACCATGTGTCTGGGGCTTGGTATTTCAGTGGGGCAGCACTCTAAAAAGTGAGTATTGAGCTACATAAGACATTTAAGTTACTGCTTCTATATAGCTGTTAACAGAATCTGTGTAGCAATATCTAGGGTAGATGGAGTTCTGAAGCCCTGGTCCGCAATCCATCTAGGAGTTGGCAACTTCAAACAAAAACCTGCATACCTGTTTGCCTGTTCCAGTTACGTAAAGTCTGCTTCGGCAGCTGGGGCGGAAGAAATCATTACTATGATTCAACAGCCCAAATGGCGAGGCAGCATGTTGTGGAGCATGGAGAGCATGACAAGGCACAAAAGAAGTCCTGGTCATCCACTGCATCTGGGCTTAGCTCCAGATGTCCTGACACTGTCTTGCCTCTGGATCCAGCTAGGTCAGGATGAGAGAGTGAGGTTGACTCTGCGCGCCTCTCCCTCACTATAATCCAATTCACAGCGCATGTCATCTTAATCAGCAACACACATTCACAGCAAGCACATATATGCCAATCATACAAAAGCCCTGTGGTGATGGGCAAGCGGCGAAGCAGCAGGTTAGGAAACACTGGAAGCTGTAGTTGCGGACCTGCACACAGGCGGCTTGGTTCTATATGGTCGCTTTCCTTAAGAGTGAAACAGTATGGGGAATTCTTGCGCCGAACTGAGCGACTGAGCAGACCTTTTTAGGATCACATTGCTCACCCCTGTGGCATGGGGAAGGGGCTAGAAAAGATGCCCTAAACAATTGCCTGCTTCAAAACTCGTGGCTGGTTACCCGCGATCAGCGGGAATCCCACTTAGCGGTCAAACAAGAAAAAGAAGATGGTGATACCACTTACCATCGGTGCTTGGAATGTGCGCTTGGAATGTGCACACCCTTATCTGGCAAGAGGCATGCAACAATTGTAAGTGCCTATGCACCCACAATGACCAACCCAGATGAGGTTAAAGACAAGTTCTATGATGATTTGGATTCTGTGATTTCTGCAGCACCCCGGACAGACAAACTCGTCCTCCTCGGGGACTTCAATGCCAGAGTGGGCACAGACCACCAGACCTGGGAAGGAGTGATTGGATCTGAAGGTGTAGGGAAATACAACAGCAATGGACTCCTCCTTTTAAGGAAGTGTGCAGAGCATGAATTACTGATCACCAATACAGTCTTCCGTCTACCAACTCGCAGAACGACAACATAGATGCACCCTCGCTCCAAACACTGGCATCTCATTGACTATGTCATAAAGCGAAGGAAGGACAGACAGGATGTCAGAGTGACTAAAACTATGTGTGGTGCAGACTGTTGGACAGATAACAGGCTTGTTGTCAGCAAACTCAACCTGCGCATTCAGCCTGTACAACGACCACAAGGCAAGAAGGTGCCAAAGAAATTAGATGTCTCCAAGCTGAAACAGGACACCAAGAGGCAAGCATTCGTCAACCATCTCTGCAGCCGTTTAGATGCACTGGAACACAGTTCAGAAGATGTAGATGAGAGCTGGACAGTCTTCAGAGACACCGTTCACTCTTCAGCAATGGATTCCCTAGGACCAGTATCTCGCAACCACCCAAGATTGGTTTGATTAGAATGACAAAGAAATTCAGGGACTCCTTGAGGAGAAACACCAAAAACACAAGGCTTACCTCAGAAATACCAGCTCGGTATCTAGCAAGACTACCTATTCAAACATATGCAAGACAGTTCAGACGAGGCTCAGAGACATGCAAGACTCCTGGCTGAGAAAAAAGGCTGATGAAATCCAGTCCTTTGCAGACAGAAAGGACATGAAAAAGTTCTTTGATGCACTCAAGACAGTATATGGTCCCCAGAGCTCAGGAAGCACCCCACTCCTTAGTGCAGACGGAACTAGTCTTCTGACTGATAAAGAAGCTATCTTGAAAAGATGGGCTGAACACTTTGATGGTGTCCTTAATCGGCCATCATCTATCAATGATGAAACTATCAACAGACTACCACAGGTGGAATGTAATCCGCTGCTTGATGAGCTCCCAACCATCTCTGAACAGTGAAAGCAATAAAACTCTTATCATCTGGCAAGGCTCCAGGATCAGATGCAATACCTGCAGAGATCTACAAAGCAGGAGGTCCTCCAGTTGCAGAGAAACTGACAGAGTTATTTCACATTATGTGGAGAAAAGAAGCCATCCCTCAAGAATTCAAGGATGCAACAATTATCCGCCTATTCAAAAGGAAAGGGAATCCTCAAGTCTGTGACAATCATCGAGGCATCTCTTTATTGTCAGTTGCTGGGAAGATTCTTGCTAGGGTCCTACTGAACCGATTGAATGAACACCTGGAACTGTCAGGGCTTCTACCAGAAAGCCAGTGTGGATTCAGGAAAAACAGAGGAACAATAGACATGATCTTCACAGCACGACAGCTTCAAGAAAAATGCCAGGAACAGAATGTGGACCTCTACATGACCATTGTCGACCTTACCAAAGCATTTGACACAGTCAGTCATGAATTTATGGCAAAGTTTGGTTGTCCTGCCAAATTCATAGCAATGGTGCGGCAGTTCCATGATGGTATGCTTGCAAGGGTCCAAAATGATGGCGAGTTTTCTGATCCATTTCCTGTGACAAATGGAGTTAAGCAAGGCTGTGTACTAGCTTCAACACTGTTCAGCATGATGTTTTCTGCCGTGCTTATAGATGCTTTCCAGGATGGTGACAATGGTATACCTATTAGGTATCGCTTTGATGGGAGTGCAGACAGAGGTGCTAGACTAGTTCCTCTTTACTGATGACATGGCAAAGGGTGCTCCAACAGAAGAGAAAATGCAAAAAGGTGTGGATCAAGTATCTGATTCATGTGACAGCTATGATCTCACAATCAGCATCAAAAAGACTGAGGTAGTATATCAGCCAGCACCTGGAAAGCCTTACAAGGAGCCTACCATCACAGTGAAAGGTCAACGACTGCAAGTGGTAGACGTTCACCTACCTTGGAAGCACATTGTCTAGAGTTGTGCACATTGATGATGAAGTCAATGCTAGAATTGCCAAAGCTAGTGCAGCATTTGGCCGGCTACGTGGAAGTATTTGGGACCAAAGTGGAATCAGACTTGACACAAAGCTGAAAGTATATAGATCGGTAGTGCTGCCAACACTATTATACGTATGCGAAACTTGGACAGTTTACCAACAGCATGCCAAAAGACTGAATCACTTCCATACAAGCTGTCTTAGAAAACTTCTAAAGATCAAGTGGCAAGACAGGATTCCAGACACAGAAGTCCTGAAAAGGGCAGGGATGCAGATATACATACTCTTCTGAAATTGGCACAGTTAAGATGGACAGGCCATGTTACCAGAATGCCTTATGAACGTTTGCCAAATAAAATCCTCTATGGAGAACTTCAAGTAGGAAAACGCTCCCATTGTGGTCAGAAGAAGCGATACAAGGACACCCTCAAAGCCTCCCTTAAAGACTTCAACATACCAACTGAGTCATGGGAACAGATTGCAGAAGATCGTACAAAGTGGCGAGGCCTCATAAAAAGGGGAGCTGGTGAATACGAAGCAAAAAGAATCAGCGAAGCCGAGCAGAAACGTGCACAGCAGAAAGCCAGAGCTAAGGCATCACCAACAGAGCTTTCTTCCTCAGACCTCTCTTGTTCTATCTGCAACAGGCAGTTTAGAGCTAAGATTGGTCTCATCAGCCATCTTAGAACACACAAATAATAACGCATCACACAGTTGATTAGGATTGGTCATTGTCAGTAATGACAGACGAACATATATATATTGAGCTCCCTGCCACATCCAGAAGCCATCGGGATATGACTGAAAGATTGTTGGAAGTAACATAAAACCTGAATAAAACAAATTAATTTACACAGATTGCCTCCTAACATTGAGTATGAAATTTCAAGTCCTATTTCTGTTTAAAATAAAATAAAAAAAATTATTTCAAAATGTCAGTCTACTGAAATTTTAACCAGCATTCTATAGACTTTAACAGCCAACTTAACCTTTAAAACTCTGTTGGCAGATTCAGCAGATGACAGACTGGTGATAGTTTTCTTATTTTTCCCAGAAACGGGATAAGACATTTCAGTTTTTGCACAAAGTGTCAGCCCTATTTGTCCTGGAAAAATTACATATGTCATCTGTTGCAAATTTTACATGTATTACATAGCTCCAGTTAAGGCACTGTTTTTAACTAAAAAATACTGCTATTTTTCTTATATCTCCACAAAAATGTGTTGTGGTATTCATTAAAAGCACCTTGCCAAGGCGCTTCTGATGAGTACCCACAACATGTTGTCATGAAGAAATAAGAAAAAAGTTATGTGGATACACCCTCCTATCTGAAGCTATGTGTAAAACTAATGATGCTTTGAACAGCTGGTCCCTATTGCAGAGGTAATATTCCCAGTAGGTACACAACATTGAAACAGTGCTGATGGAACTTGATCTTCCAATTAAACAAATGTTCAGTCAACATTATTTCAACTTTGTGTGCCTGCTGGATTTGTTTATAGTTTTTGACTGTACTGTATTATTTCAGGTCCAGTTCAACTCCCTTCTACATTGTTTTGGATGGTAGTGCAAGGATATCAACCTCTTCCCATAAATCCAGTTCAGAGTTGATAGAAGATAGAAGTCATTGTTTATGGATGTTAATGTTTAGCATTCTGTGTACAAATTCCAGCAGACGGCATTTTAAATTCTTTTTCTTATTTTTCCCAAGAGATAGGATTTGACAGTTTATGCAAATGGTCGCCAATAGAGACAAATTGGCTGAAATGTCAAATTCTGTTTTCTGGGAAAAATAATAGAAATATCATCAATTTGTAGTCTGCTGAATTCATCCAGAGAGTGGTAAAGGTTAAATTGTATACTGCGATTTGTCTCTGGATGTAAAACTTTAAGTGAGATGAGGAGTGTACCATAAGAACCTTAAGTTTTGGGACAGATAGGCCAGAGCAAACAGTAAAGACCCAGTTCAGACTCCATAGTTCTGTGTCTTATCAGGATCTTCACTATTTGCAATTATGAAAACATGCCTATTCAAATATACTGAAAATTTTACTACCAAAAATTGAAAATTTTGAGATAAAAACTTCTGATATTTTTCAGATTTCTGCTCAAAACATAGATTGTGGGTACTCATTTGAACCCTCTTGATGAGGCAGTTCTAATGAGTACCAACAATCTATGTTTTTGAGCAGAAATAAGAAAAATAATGTGTACCCCTGTAAACCCCATTTTTACTGTATAAAAGTGGGGTTTCAGGCGGTCAGAATTATATAGGCATGATTTGGTGATGGCCACTCAATGACCAGTTTTTAGACACATCAGTATACGTAGGCAGAATAAAACTTAATTCTTAACATGTTGGGAAAATTTTCAGCAGATGATATTTTGAAATATTTGTCTTAGTGTTGTTTTTTTTTTTTGTTGTTTTTTTTTTTCAAGAAAATAAGGTTTGAGATTTGGTGCAGATTGCATTGAAAGTCAAACTCTATTTTCTGAGAAAAATAGAAAAATATCAATTTGTTGTCTGCTGAATTTGCCCAGAGAGTGGTAAAGGTTGATGATATCACTGTACATGTACATGTTATGGTATTTAACACTTAACATGCTGGATAAAATTTTCAGTAGACCACATTTTGAACTACTTTTCCTCCAAAACTAGGCTTTGACATTCCATGCAAACTGTCTCCTGTCTCCTGAGAAGACAGTTTATATGAAATGTCAAAGCCTATTTTCTGGGAAAAATAAGAAAATATAAATTGTCGTCTACTGAATTTTGTTCGGAGAGTGGCAAAGGTTAGAAGTTTTTAAAATATGGCAAATATCCCAAAATTTTAGACACTTCATCCCATATTTTTTTCCTAAGATTTTTATGCATTTACTTCACAAAATACTTGGTAGACTGGCAAATGGTATTATCTAGGTGCAATCTGAACAGGGTCTGCACTGTTTACATACATCATTTTGTCAGAACGATTGCTCATTTTCTCCCTTTCTCAGGGAGATGACACAAAATGACCCACAAAGTTAGACTCATCATTTAACAAGAGAGAAAAACTTTTCATATAAAATGGACCAAACAATTACATAAGACATACATAGCTTGAGATAAGAGTGGGTATCCAGATCCGGGATCCAGATAATATTTTTCTTATTCTCCGAGAAAACATGGGTACCACATTAGAAGCATCTCAGTGAGGGGTATAGTGTATGTTTTTGTGGAGAAATAAGAAAAAAATATATACTTTTCAGTTAAAAAATGCTTCATCCTGAGCTTTGTACCTATGCATATAGGCATGGGAAAACTACACACACACACACACACACACACACACACACACACACACACACACACACACACACACACACACACACGAGAGAACTGAATGATTAGGCAGAAATACTTTCCCAGATTACCCAGAAACAGAATGTTTGAAGCTTCTAATTTAAGTTCTTTAATCTGTACGTACCGTAATTAAAAATTAAACATTGATCATCAGTGGTTGCCGACAAAATGGACAGTATCAGCTCAACACTCAAAGAGGTCAAGGAGGACATGATGATCACATTAGGGAATATAAATCATGGTGAAAAGGTAGGCTGCTGAGTTGCAGGGAGACTCTGGAAGCTGTCTGGGAAGGCCAGTCACCATTACCACACAAGAGACCATTGCCAAGGTAGTTTTTGCAATGCAAAGGCTACTCACACATTTTTTCAGCAAAAAAATATTGATGTATTTGCCATATTTCAAGATAGAAATTTTAATGTCATGTTAGCTAAAAACTTTGTTAAGTTTTGAACAACTTGGCTGAGATCAATACATTGAGGGTTGAGCACAAGACTATAGTAACTCAAACATATTTTTGAAACCCTTGTTTAGGGGCAACTTGGACCCCTTTGTAAACAATGCAAATTTAGGTGCCATTGCTCATACGAGCAATGGCACCTAAATTTTCATTGTTTACATAAAGAAATGTTGTAACCTTCATAACGCCTTCATGGTGAGGAGATTAAGTTTGGGGAAAAACGAACGTCTTACTTACACCAGTCTTGCGCTCAACCCTCGACATGTTGTAACTCCAAAATAGCAGACTTGATTTTATTCAGCCTGTACATGAACAGTCATGTAAAATGCAACCCTGCTTATGCATTCTAATAAAATGTAATGTACATTGTGCTTTTATTTATACATGCAATTTCAAATTAAGATTCTTCTTTTTCTGATTCTACATGTATAATAATAAATTTGGCATGTTTGAGACACCTGGTTTTTCTGAGGACCTTCCTGTATATGTTAAGGAAATGGAGAGAAATCCCCATAGTGTGGACTAAGATCATTGACGATCATGATGCTGTCCATGCATGATTTCATGTCTGATCTTTGAATCAATTGTTGAATGTTTGTAACTACCAACCGGAGTTGTTTTTTTCCTCCTAAATGATTAATCCTTAATATGCTGTAGCAGACAACAGAATAAGTAAGGCATGGCATTTCATGTGAATCATTTGCCAGAAAATTTGCACAAAATGTCAAGCCTTATTTTCTCTGAAAAATCATGTCTTAAAAAGATCAAAATGTTGACTATTGCAGTTGTGACTCGGGCTTTAAGGGTTAATCATTGTGCATCAGTGGTTTTCAATATAATGGACAACATGGGCCATCATAAAGTCATCTGCTACCTCGGTCACAAGAGGTCAATATTCAAGGAGATCCAGGTATACATGATGGTCCCACTATGACATGGTGAAGAAGTGTACTGTTGAATTTAGCAGGGATAATCTGGAGGTCAGCCCCCATCCAAGAGGATCAGTCATCATTATCACACAAGAGACCATCGCCAAAGTTCTTGCAGTATCATTGTAGACAGAAGAGCACAGAGCATTACATTGCTGCAAGGTGTCAGCTCGTTGGGTCCCAAAGCTCCTTGGACCTGATCAGAAATGGATTCAGCACAACTGGTCAAGGGAGAATGACAACATGGTTTTCTCTGGTCATTTGTGACCACAGATGAAACCTAGGTCCATCACTTCCAACTAGAGTGAAGTCAGTGCTGTGGAAAAGTTCTCTGCCCTCCAAGAAAGCTAAGAGAATGATGTCTGCAGGCAAGGTTCTGGCCTATACTTTATAGGATGCAAAAGGAGTGCTGCTGTTGGACTACCTAGAAGGGTCACACTATCAACAGGACCTTCATTGACAAGAAGGGTGTTCTTCAACTAGAACAGTGCTCTGGCACACACATTCACAGTGTCCAAGCATGGCTACTAAGTGGATTCCAGCTTGTTAAACACCCCTCCTGATGAAGTTTTAAATGCTGTGGACAACTTCCTGAGGGTCCAAGATGGTGCCCGCTGCACAGACGGTAGGAATCTGCTTCATGACCTCTGAACTAAATGTGTTAATGAAAGAGGGGATTATATTTTCCAGTGGAACATGATTGTTTGATTTTCTAAAACTGGCTCCAACTGTTCTTGGAGCATGCTCTCAGAAGAGTAAATCAGCTATTTCATACACCATTACAGCAACTTGTTTTGGGACAGATTTTTTAGTAGGTTTAATTAGAAAACTGGAAGAGAAATCCTACAAATACTGTAATACTAAGTAATGGGACAGACAGGCTTGTGCAAACAGTTCTGACCAGATCAGATACTGTAGGATGTTGTATCTGATCAGGGTCTGCACTTTCTTCCACTCATCCAGCAGTATTTAGACACATGAATAGGTAATAAAATGGATTTGTTGAAATTTTAGGACAACTATAGAAAGAGTTAAAATGTCAAATATTAATGGTCAATATATATTTAAACCTTGCAGAAGAAATTCTTTCCACTAATTTGAAAAAAAAAAAGAATTTCAAATTTTATGCTGGTTTCTTGTTATCCGATAATTGATTTTGAATTAGTGACTTCTTTGGCAAATTTAGGGTTCTTGAAGTAAACATTATGCTTAATTTGCATTCTCATTTTTTTTATTATACAGAATTTGGACAACATAATATACCATGCATATTTGCCATGGCATGGGAATAGACATTGCTTTTTTTTTGTCCCAGCCTTTTGTGCTGGAACAAACACATAGAACAAAATAACATTTTCATGCAAATATATTGTTCTCAATAAATTAGTCTTTTTTAAAGCAAATTTTTATATATCTTTATGGTATAGTCATATTAATTTCCAAGTAATATAGGTTTAGTGTAATAAATTGTCTGCCATAATGAAACTGGTGTGAATCTAGTTAAGTATTTACTATGAATATATATGATAAGGTTTTTAACATATCTTTTTGAAAAAAAAAAAAAAAAAAAGATTAGTTTCTTTCTTAAAACCTTTGTAAATGTTACAGAAATTCTCATCACTACTCATTTTTGAGATTGCAAGTATGGCATCTGATTAACTTTTCACCTATTTAATAGAAATTTCTATAGTAAAATTAAAAGCTATGACTGAATGAATTAAAGATATCTCCATTTTTAGTTAGAGATATCTTTAATTCAAAAGGGTATATTTGAATGTTCCATCAGTTTAATAAAGATACCTTTAATTCAATTAAAGATATCTTTATTTTAGCATAAAAAGATTTCTTTATTGTAAGTAAAGGTCTGCAATAAAGACGTCTGTAATTGGTTTATCTTAATATTGATATAATTAATTGAATTAGATATATCTGCTTCAATTAAAGATATCTATATTCATTACATATATCTTTAGCTGTATTAGAGATAGCTCTGTTTAATCTTTAATATGGAAATCTTTAATTTGGTTAGAGATATTGAATTAAAGACATTTCTATAAAATGGGTAAAAACCAAACAGAATGCCACATGTTGCTCTTTAGTCAGCTGAAATTGATAATTATATGGTTTCATCCAGAATCTGCTTATTGCCTAATAATCACTCTATTAACAGCTTGAATCCTAATCACACACAATAATTGATAATTCTGTAATATTAATGTTAATAATTGTTCACTCTTGATGTCTAGGCAGTTGCTGGATGAAAAGACAGCAAAATTTAATATATAAATACTTCTATGTCAGTTTACTTTTTTTGTCTATGTCATACAGACATGAGGCTTGTATAGGGGGATACCAGTTTCTCATAAAACAGATTCCTCAAAATATCCTATAACTCAAAATTGGATTTTGCAATATCCTTAAATAAACTGAGATATCTATTCCAAAATTTTGAGATATCCCATATCCCTTGATTCAAATTCATCTCCCTAAATTAATCTTTAAAGTGCTAAGCAAATTTATAACAGCAACATTCTAAAATTGATTTTGTTATTTTTCAGAGAAAATAACAGTTCATGTGAATCATCTGCTAGGCAGACAGTTCGCATAAATGTCAAGCCATATTTTTTCCAAAAAAAAATAGAAAAAAATGAAACTGTCAATTGCTGTAGTTGTGATTAATGCTTTGAGCATTAAGAAAGCAACAATTCTGTAACCTGAAAACCCCAAACAAGCCTCAGAAATATCTACTCTGTATATGCATACTTCCAAAAAGACTTCAGCTAGATTCACAGTAGGGTGGTTTGCAATTCCAATTATACAAAACTGCCTCCTATGTTTATTTATTTATTTTTTTTTTATTTATTAAGGACATTAGTATGGCTAATGTACAGCTGCTGTATCAAAATTGCATCTTTAATCCATTTACTTAGTAAATGGACAGTTTAGTCCAGGATAAATGAAAAATTGCACCATAAACAAAATATCACTCGCTCAGTCTAAATTAAATATTTCTTACTTCCTTACCAAACATAAGAATCTTTCCTGAAACAAATGGCTGTTATTGTTTATTAAAGGATTTATTGTTTATTCTTAAGGCATACTGCATGAGCATTTTTCCCGTTCTGATAATTTCATGATTTTAGAACAAAACTATTTCAAATGCTGTGGGTTTACCATGGTGATAAGTTTGGGGGCCAAAAATAAACAGTCAGTTTAAGAAAATCAAACAGTTATTTTTCAGCATAGTCGCCTCCTAGATAAAAACACCTAGTTTATTTAGTCAGCAGTCATGGAGTAGATGGCTCCCTCCGGTGTAGAAGGTACTACCCTTGGCCCTTAGGAAGTAGTCCACAGCATTCATAACATCATCATCTAAGCCAAAATGACAGCCACCAAGCTACTTTTTGCATAATCAGGAAGAAATAGTAGTCAGAGTGTGCCGTTAGGAGAATTAGGTGGGTGTTCAACAAGTTTGAATCCACATTTTTAGATAGCAGCCATATATCACTGTGGATGTACAATGTATGTACTGGAGCATTGTCCTAGTGGAAGAGCATTCTTCTGGTCTCTGGAGATGGGCTCCGTGTAGTTGGCTCCGGCTCTGGTGATAGTGTGACTCTTTTTTAGTGTAGTAGAGCAGGCCGTCACCTTGCCTGCAGACATCACCGTCTTAGCTTTCTTAGGAGGCAGAAAACCTTGATGTTTCCATGGCTTTGATTGGTGCATCATTGCTGATTGAAAGTGATGGACCTGATTTCATCTGTTCTCACAAATTTCCAGAAGAAACTGTCAGGATCCGCCTAAATGGCAACATTTTCCCTAGTTGTGGAGAGTCTGTTTCTGATCAGGCCCAAGGAGCTTTGGGACCCAATGAACTGTCATGTACTTTGTAGATGACTGCATGGAATATCTAGCTCTGGCAATGTAAGTGACTATGTTGCTTCTCTGTCTGCAGTGAAAATGGCAATTGTCTCCTCTGAGGTGATGGTGATTGGTCCTCTTGGAAGGGGGTTGTCTTCCAGATTCTCCCTGCTAAACTCAACAGTACACTTCTTCACCATGTCAAAGTGGGAGCACCATATGTTCCTCGATCTCCTTGAATGTTGACCCCTTGTGACTGAGGTAGCAGATGACTTTATGATGGCCAACCTTACCCATTTTGTAGGAAACCACTGATGTACAATGATTGACCCTTAAAACCCTAGTCATAACTGTAATAGTCAACATTTTGATCTTTTAAAACATGGTTTTTCAGAGAAAATAAGGCATGACATTTCATGTGAATCTTCTGGCAGATGATTAACATGAAATGTCATGCCTTTCTTTCTCTGTTGTCTGCTACAGCATTTTAAGGATTAATCATTTAGGAGGAAAAAACAACTCTGGTTGGTAGTTACAAACATTCAATAACTGACTCAATGATCAGACATGAAATCATGCATGGACGGCATCATGATCATTAATGATCTTAGTCCACACTATGGGGATTTCTCCCCGTTTCCTTAACATATACAAAAAAATTTTATTAGAGAACATAAGCAGTGTTGCATTTCACATCACTGTTCATGACCAGGCTGAATAAAATTAAGTCTGTTGCTTTGGAGTTACAACATGTATTGATCTGGGCCCAGTTGTTCAAAACTTAACGAAGTTTTTAGCTAACTTGACGATAAAATTTCTATCTTGAAAAACGGCAAATACATTGATATTTTTTGCTGACAAAATGTGAGTAACCTTTGCATTGCAAATGTTACTCACATTTTTGCAGCAAAAATATCAATGTTTTTGAAAATACCTTAGCTACAACAGTTAACAGAGTTATCATTAACGAGTTTGTTAAGCTAATGATGCTTTGAACAACTGGACTCTGTTCTGTGTTTCTAAAGAATTAAGCCGAATATCCAGCTAAGACGGGTATCCAGATAGTATTTTTCTTATTTCTCCACAAAAACATACGTTGTGGGTACCTATTAGAAGTGCCTCGTTTTAGCACAGACATCAGAAAAAATATCAGTACTTTTTGTTTGAAAAAAAAAGTGCCATATCTGGAGCTATGAGCTAGCTTGCATAACAAATTACTATTCTTTATATTTTTGGCTGTCTGATATTGAATAAGTAAATAAGGTATTAATGTCCTAAACTTTCGAACATTTTATTTCATACATTTTTTGCCTACATTTTGCTTTTTATGCAGTTTTTTTCTTAAAATACTAAGTGGAATGGCAAAAGAGTAGACCCTGATCAGACTGCTCCGATCTTGGTCTGCCCTCTATGCATATGCCACTTTGGTGTACAAAATTTTAGGACATTAACTTGTACCTAGTCCGGGAAATTAAAGAAAGGAAACATGAAGCAGTTCCTGTAATGAAATAATGTTAAAACTTTTTAAGTGTTAAACTCTTGTCATATCAGTTTTGTCTCCTTTCTGGAAAAGGGTCTACTCAGAAAGGAGCTGATACACTTTTTCAGGGCGGCTTGACATATGAAGGTTGTCTCCCTTATAGTGGAATATCAACCATTTGTATCTCTTCTCCTTAATCATAATTGAACAATATATTGATCAGCTGGTGGTATGCGGTATTATGTCTTTTTGTCAAGTGTTTTTTTGTTTAAAAAGTTCAAATATTTATGATTAAAGAGTTAAAACCATGACTAAATAAGTGATTATAGTTCAGTGTTGTTGCTGTTCTCTTTCTGGATTCTGTAACATCAAAATCCAGTGTAAGTTGACCTTTAAAGTGCCAGTCACAACTGCGCAGATGACAGTTCATACCTCTAGATAAGGATGCGTAAAAAGATAATTGAGGGATAAGTTTAAACATTTCACAGGAGAACCATATATTTTGGGTACTCATTAGAATTGCCTCAATGAGGCAATTCTAATGAGTACCCACAATGTATGTTTTTATTGAGAAATAAAAAAAAATATCCCTAAATTATCCCTTTATCTGGAGTTATGGGTATTTTGAATTATACTATTATTTTTAGAGAAAATAAGGCTTGACATGACACATGAAATGTTGATCCTTATTTTCTCTTCAAAATGGTATAAAAATAGACTGTCAGCTGCTACAGTTATCCTTAGCACTTCAAGGGTGAACACAGCAGATGCTGATTAAAGGGCACAGCTATGCAGGCTGGTTTGTGTCTTTACTATTTGCTTATGGCTGCGAATTTTTCCATATCACAGCTCAGTACTTTCTAGCATGTTTAATCCTTAAAGCATCAATCACAACTACAGCAGATGACATTTTTTTTTTTTTTTCAGATAAAATAAGACATTTCATGTGAATTGTCTGCTAGGCAGACAATTCACATAAAATTTTTTCTTATTTTCTCTGAAAAGTAACCACAAAGGGTTCAAAATATTATCTGCTGAAGCTGTGACTGTGCTTTAAGGGTTAAAATGTTTTAAAGTTTTGGCAGTAAATGATTGTTAGAAGAAGTTTTTTAGATGTTATTTTGAATATAAATTGTTTTGAAAGTAATTTCCCTAGTGTTTTTGTTGTTCTTTTTATTGATATGATATAGCTCATGTTCATTGAGGGGGAGGGTTTGTACTTAAGTTTTGTCGTAGGGTCAAAGTTTTATGTTAAAGTTTATAAGACCTTATATTATGAAGACCCTTTGATGGATTTCATTCACATTTGGCCTGATGGTAGATATAGGTCTAAAGTTTTTAACAGCACTGACCCTACCCCAGGGGATAACCTTGGGGTTGTGGTCACAGAATTTTCATAAAAAAGTCAAAATTTTTGTGTTTAAGTTTATATAGCTATACCATCAAGACCCTTTGAGGAATTTCATTTCTATTTTACGTGTTGGTAGATATAGGTCTAGAGTTTTACTAAGCTTGATCACCATTCGGGTGTATAGCCTTGAGGTCAAGGTCACAGACTTAGAATTTTCATATAGAAGTAAAAACTTTTGCATCTAAGTTTATATAGCTATATTATCAAGCCTTTTTGTTGAATTTCGTTATCCTCCTACTGATAGGTTTAGGGGTTATAGCTATCAGCATGGAATCTATTCGTCCATCCATCCATCTGTCTGCCCATAAACGCATTATTGTGCACCCCATAACTCCTATACTCTGAGTTATTTTCAAGAAACTCTGTCGGGTTGTAGAGGGCATTTGATAGGGGTGTTGGCTACAAGAATGACAACTCTGACTTGGTCCATGAATTATCTCCCCTAGTCTTCATAAATTGTCAAAATTTTGTGCCAACCTTAACTTTAAAACATTAAGGTACTTTCATGACACTTCACCAATATGTAGAGGACATTGAGTAGGCATATCACTTTCAAGAATGACAACTTTGACTCCATTCTGCAGTTTTCTCCCTTGGTTATTTAAATCTTGTGTGAGCAATAACTCTAGCAATTCTTTAAGATATTTTTGTGATACTTTACCGATATGTAGAGGACATTGAGTAGGCATGTCACGTTAAAATTTTCATTAAAATTTATATAGCTATATTATGAAGACCCTTTCATTGGTTTCATTAATATTAATCATGATGATATACATGTATATAGGTCTAAAGTTTTTCTTGGCACCATCCCCAAGCTGGGGCATGGCTTTTAAGTCAAGGTCACAGACTTTGCATACAAATGTCATTTTTGCTCATATTATAAAGGCTGATTGATTTCACTGGTATATGGTGATAGTTATAGGGCTTAAGCATTATTTAACTCAATCCCTGCATATGTTCCTGACCTTTGAGGTCAAGGGCTTCATATTATGTGTGAATAAATTCTTTCAATATTATAACATATAGCATACAACTGCCATCTCCAGTCAAAGCTACATACTTTGTGCTCTTTAAAAAGTGGCGGTAGCTCTGGTCGAGGGTATACGTGTCCCACTGGGCACTTTGTCTAGTTCCTTATGATAAAAGGCATCCAATGACACCTACTGGGGGGTCCCCCGGGTGTATGCCCCACCTCTCCAGTTCATATAAGGCTAAATATCTCGGAAACCATTCAAAACCCTACTCCTAAACCATATATTGTTGTTCCTTATGAGAAGACATATTCAGTTACATTTACAAGGGTCCAAGGGTTGCATGCCCCACCCCCTTAACTTCATAAAATGCCTAATATATCCGAAAACATTCAAATCTCCACCCCTAAACCATATATAATCTTGTTCCCTATGATAAGCTGCATCTAATGACACTGGCCGGATGTTCCCGTTGGGTATGCCCCACCCCCTCCAGTTCATATAAGGCATAATATCTCAGAAACTGTTCAGAATCCAACACTTATACCACAAACAGTAGCGAGGGTATTATGTTATACCCTTCAAAATTTTGAGTGTCTGTCCGTCCACCATTCATGTCAATTCCCATCATTCGTGTCCACTTCATAACAATATATACAGTTTGAAATATTTTCACAAACTTCACACAATTGTAAAGCACTATACGACAACATGCAGAACACATAAATAGTAACTCTGGTTTGCCTACTCTTGGAGTTACTAGTGTCCTTTGAACATTGAACATAGTCATTTATACCATGTTCTCATATCTGCTCTGTAAGTTGAAAAGCATTCCAGGTATTTTGACAGAACTTCACACAAATGTGAGACCAGGTGCAGAATTTAACAACCATAACTCTGGTTTACCTACTTTTGGAGTTGTGGCCTATTAAACTTAGAAAATAATGATTTCTGTAATATATTTGTGTAATATACTTAAAAACTGTTTATTTTCTTGAAACTTTATGAAAATGTGTATCACCATGATACGATGTGCAAAACACAAGAACCATAAATCTGAATTACCTGCTTTTGGTGTTCCCGCCCTTTAAACATTGTTAATATTGATTCAAGTCCCATTCTTGTGTCCTTTCTATAACTTGTAATCTGTTTCAGAGGTTTTTGTGAAGCCTTGCAAAAATAGAAAGCAATATAAGATAAAACGTAGAGCACATTTTATTTTTACAGAGTTACAGCACTTGCTTGATGTAAGTGCAGTGGCAGGACATGGTGCAGTGCTTGCAGCACCTTATTGTTCCTTATGATAAGATTGCTTTCAGTGGCTTTGACTGTGGGGTCCCATGGGTGTATGCCCCAAACCCACCAGTTCATATCAGGTTTAATTCTCAGAAACCATTCAGACCACACCCCTAAACCATATATATTCTTGTTCCTTATTATAAGACACATTAAGTGACATAGACCGACCACCTCCAGTTCATATGAGGTTTAATATCTTGGAAACCACTCTGAACCATACTCCTAAACAGTATATATTGATCCTTATGATAAGGCGCATTCAGTGACACCAACCATGGGTCCCCCTGGGGGTATGCCCCACTCCCTTCAGTTCATATAAGATTTAATATCTCGGGAACCTTTCAGAACTCCACCCCTAAACCATATAATTGTTGTTTCCTTATGATAAGACACTGTCAGTGACACTGACCATGGGTCCCAGGGGTGGGTATGCCCCACCCACTCATGTTCATATAAGGCTTAATATCTCAGATACTGTTCAGAACCCCTCCCCTAAACCACATATATTGTTGTTTCTTATAAGACACATTCAGTGACCTGGACCGACCCCCTCCAGTTCATTTAAGATTTAATATCTCAGAAACGTTCAGAACCCCACCCATAAACTATATCTATTGTTTTTCCTTATGATAAGACACTTTCAGTGACACAGACCATTGGTCCCCTGGGGGTATGCCCCACTCCCTTTAGTTCATATAAGGCTTAGTATCTCAGAAACCTTTCAGAACCCCACCCCTAAACCATATATATTGTTGTTCCTTATGATAAGCCGCATTCAGTGACACTGACTGTGGATCCCCCGGGGATATGCCCCACCCCTCCAGTTCATATAAGGTTTAATATCTCAAAAACTGTTAGAAACATGTATATTGTTCATTATGATAAAATGCATTCAATGACACTGACTGAGTCCCCAGGGGGTATGCACCAACCCATCTCAGAAACCATTAGATCAGTACCCCAGGGGGTATGCCCCAACCCATCTCAGAAACCATTAGATCCGTACCCCAGGGGGTATGCCCCCCACCAGTTCACTTAAGGCTTGATTTCTCAGAAAAAGGACAGATCCCCACCCCTAAAACATACATGTTGTTCTTTATGATAAGACACATTCCAGGATACCCCTGGGTATGCCCCACTATCTCCAGTTCACATAAAGCTTAATATCTCAGACACATTTCAGATCCCCACCCCTAAACTATATGTATTACTGTTCTGACTGTGGGTCCCCAGGGGGTATGCCCCACCCCATCTCAGGAAACGTGCATATAGTATCACCGCTGTCGGTACGTATGTCTGTTCCATCCGTCCTGTCTGTGCCGTCCATCCGGTACATATCACAAATGGTTTCTATTTGATATCTTTTGAAAAGATTAGTGTATTGGATTCAAATTTTAAACACAGGTATGTAATCATAAATGTAGGTCAAGTTCAATTTAGGATAAAATCCACCAATTTTTCTGGGCATTATGGTCCTTTTTCAACTTTGAAAAATGGTTTCGATATCTTTTGAAAAGATTAGTGTATTAGATTCATATTTTATACACAGGTATTTAATTATAAAATATAAGTCAAGTTCATTTTACTGTAAAATTTGCCAATTATTTGTTGCGGCCCTTTTTCAACATTAAAAAATAGTTTCCGTTTGATATCTTTAGAAAACATAAGTGTATTGGATTCAAATTTAATATACAGGTACATAATCATAAAATAGAGGTCAAGTTGGATTTAGAGTAAAAGCCACCCATTATTATGGGAGTTATGGCCCTATTTCTTCTTCAAAAAATGTTTTCCTTTCGATATTTTTTTTTAAAAAGATTGGTGTTTTCGATTCATATTTTACACACAAGTATATTATCATAAGATATAGGTCATTCGATTTGGGGTAAAACCAATTATTATGAGAGTTATAGCCCTTTTTATACCCAGCCACACAATAATGGCGGGGTATTATGGTTTCATGTTGGATGTCCATGTGTCTGTCCATCTGTCAGTCATACGTCGGTCCGTCCATCCGTTTTTAGCTCGCCTGTACGAAGTACAAGGAGAGCTATTGTAGTCACCCCGGTCGTCCATGTTTGCGTTTGCGTTTGCGTTCCCGTTCCCGTTCCCGTCACACTGTGTTAAAGTTTTTCAAATGCTTATATCTCAACAGTCACTCCTCACAGAGGCATCAAATTTGGAACTTAGGTACCTTGGAGGGTCTTCTGAGATTCCAAGAGAATAAACCCCTGGGTTCATGCCCCTGGGTGGGGCTAGGGGTCAGAATCTAGGACACCTTTGTAATACTGTGTTAAAGTTTTTCAAATTCTTATATCTTGACTTTCACTCCTCATAGAGCATTCATATTTAGAATTTGGGTACCTGGAGGAGTCTTCTGAGATTCCAAAAGAACATACCCCTAGGTTCATACCTCAGGGTGGGCCTTGGGGTGGGGCTAGGGGTCAAAATCTAGGGCACATTTGTAAAATCTTATATGCCTACAGGTTATAGACACAACTGGTTATACATCAGCTAACTATGTGACATCAGTTTAAGTGTAAGAGAGTGAAGGTCATGGTGACCTACATTTTACGGTCCAGGTCACCTAGATTTCACGGTCCAGTGATTTTGCCTTATATCTTGAATACTATTTGTTGGATAAATGTCACACCTGGGATATTACTTCCATGTGACCCAATGAATGACCACTTACTATATCTAGGTCATTGTGACCTATATTTCATGGTTCAGTGATTTTGCCTTATATCTTAAATACTTTTTGTTGGTTAAATGTCACACCTGGGATATTACTTCCATGTGACCCAATGAATGACCACTTACTATATCTAGGTCATTGTGACCTATATTTCATGGTTCAGTGATTTTGCCTTATATCTTGAATACTATTTGTTGGATAAATGTCACACCTGGGATATTAGTTCCATGTGACCCAATGAATGACCACTTACTATATCTAGGTCATTGTGACCTATATTTCATGGTTCAGTGATTTTGCCTTATATCTTGAATACTATTTGTTGGATAAATGTCACACCTGGGATATTAGTTCCATGTGACCCAATGAATGACCACTTACTATATCTAGGTCATTGTGACCTATATTTCATGGTTCAGTGATTTTGCCTTATATCTTGAATACTATTTGTTGGATAAATGTCACACCTGGGATATTAGTTCCATGTGACCCAATGAATGACCACTTACTATAGCTAGGTCATTGTGACTTATATTTCATGGTTCAGTGATTTTGCCTTATAGCTTGAATACTATTTGTTGGATAAATGTCACACCTAGGATATTAGTTCCTTGTGACCCGATTATTGACGTCAAAATATATCTCTGTTGGTGTGACCTATATTTCATGGTTCAGTGATTTTGCCTTATATCTTGAATACTATTTGTTGGATAAATGTCACACCTGGGATATTACTTCCATGTGACCCAATGAATGACCACTTACTATATCTAGGTCATTGTGACCTATATTTCATGGTTCAGTGGTTTTGCCTTATATCTTGAATACTATTTGTTGGATAAATGTCACACCTGGGATATTAGTTCCTTGTGACCCGATTATTGATGTCAAAATATATCTCTGTTGGTGTGACCTATATATTCAAGGTTTTGCCTTATATCTTGAATACTATTTGTTGGATAAATGTCACACCTGGGATATTAGTTCCTTGAGACCCGATTATTGACGTCAATTATCTCTGTTGGTGTGACCTGTATTTCATGGTTCAGTGATTTTGCCTTATATCTTGAATACTATTTGTTGGATAAATGTCACACCTGGGATCTTACTTCCATGTGACCCAATGAATGACCACTTACTATATCTAGGTCATTGTGACCTATATTTCATGGTTCAGTGATTTTGCCTTATATCTTGAATACTATTTGTTGGATAAATGTCACACCTGGGATATTAGTTCCTTGTGACCCGATTATTGACGTCAAAATATATCTCTGTTGGTGTGACCTATATTTCATGGTTCAGTGATTTTGCCTTATATCTTGAATATTTGTTGGATAAATGTCTCACCTGGGATATTAGTTCCATGTGACCCAATGAATGACCACTTACTGTATCTAGGTCATTGTGACCTATATTTCATGCTTCACTGATTTTGCCTTTTATTTTTATTACTATTTCATGGAGAATTGTCATACCTGGATTATTATATCTATGTGACAAAATGATTTACATACAAATACATCTAGGTCAGTGTGACCTATATTATATGGCTTAATGATAAAAATGTTACAATATAAAATGTACCCAGCAGGCGAGCTCGCTGTCCTCCGACAGCTCTTGTTCATTATAGGATGATAACTTGAGTAAACATCAGTGGATTTTCACCAAACTTGGTATATGCATTGATATTGTAGATATCTGGTTTGGGATTGTTAATGGGCAAATTTCATCAAATTTTTACGGAGTTATCTGCCTGAGACACGCCCATATTTTAGTTTCCGGATAATAACTTGAGTAAATAATGAGGGATTTTAACCAAACTTGCTATATATTGACATTATGGAGATCTGTTTTGGAATTGCTAATGGGCAAAATTTGTCAGATTTTTATGGAGTTATATCTGCTCAAGACACACCCATATTTTCGTTTCCGGATGATAACTTGAGTAAATAACAAGGGATTTTAACCAAACTTGCTATGTGCATCGACAGTAAGGAGATCTGTTTTGGAATTGCTTATGGGCAAACTTTGTCAAATTTTTATCAAGTTATCTGCCCGAGACACGCCCATATTTTCATTTCCAGATGATAACTTGAGTAAATAACAAGGCCTTTTGACCAAACTTGCTATATGCCTTGATATTATCAAGATCTGGTTTAGGATTGTTATCTGTCCATTGATATTATCAAGATCTGGTTTAGGATTGTTATCTGTCCCTCTGTCATTTTCTATCCGGACATTTTTGCGATGATAACTTTAATACGTCAACAAATAATTGCTGTGGCGGGGTATTATACTTGCGGTGCTTTTATTTAAACTTCATTTTTAGCAAAACGCCTGCTTGCAGGTGAGGATGGCCCCTGGGCAGGAGCATCTTGTATCATATTGACACATTTTTAATTTCCATACTAACCTTGTGCATGCCATAAATAGGTAACCGTGTGGAATATTTTGATTAAACTTGATAGCAATGTGTATATGAGGTTACGATGGTGTGTTGCATACAAAAAAGATTGCTCTCCCCTTTCTCAATTTCTGAGTTACTTCCCTTTGATTAAATTTTAGACTGGCCTTGTGCATACCATAAGTAGCTAACGGTATGAAATATCTTGATGAAACTATAGCAATAAGTATGAGGTTAAAACGGTGTGTCATGTACAAAAAAGATTGCTCTCCTTTTCTTAATTTGAGTTACTTTCTTTTGATGAAATTTTAGACTGACCTTGTGCCTACCAGAAGTAGGTAACCGTATGGAATATCTTGATGAACCTTTATAGCAATGTGTATGAGGTTAAGATAGTTTGTCACCTACAAAAAAGATTGCTCTTCCTTTCTTAGTTTCTGAATTACTTCCCTTTGATGATTTTTTCTTCCGCACTATCAATATGCATGCCATGACTAGGTAACAGTATAAAATATCTTGATTATAACCAACTTCATAGCAATGTGTATGAGATCAAGATGGCGTGTAGCATGCCAAAATGACCCCCTCTGTCTTTCTTACTTTCTGAGTTACTTCCCTTTGGTTAAAATTTTGACTGACCTTGTGCCTACCATAAGTAGGTTATTGTATAGACTATATTGATGGATCATTATAGCAATACTTACGTGATTAAGAGGGAGTGTCACATACAAAAAGGTTGCTCTCCCTTTCTCAGTTTCTGAGTTACTTCCCTTTGATGAAATTTTTGACTGACCTTGCGGGTACCATAAGTAGGTTACTGTACAGAATATCTTGATGAAACTTTAAAGCAATGTGTATGAGATTAAGACCGTGTGTCACATAAAAATGATTTTTGCTCGCCCATTTAAGTTTCTGACTTGCCTTTGATAAATTTTTCAGACTAGCTTTGTACATACCATAACTCGGTCACTGTATGAAACATCATGAAATTTTATAGCAGTGTATATGAGGTCAAGACGGCGTGTTGCATGCAAAAAGAATTGCTCTTCCTTTCTTACTTTCTGAATTACTTCCCTTTGATTAAATTTTGACTGACTTTATGCATACCATTAGTAGGTTACCGTATGGAATATCTTGATGAAATTTTATAGCAATTTGTATTAGGTTAAGAGGATGTGTTGCGTACATAAATGATTGCTCTCCCTTTCTCAATTTCTGAGTTACTTTGCTTTGATGAAATTTTTGACTGACCTTGTGGGTACCATAAGTAGGTAACTATATGGAATATCTTGATGAAAATTTTTAGCAATGTGTATGATGTTACGGCAGTGTGTTGCATACAAAAAAGATTAGTCTTGCTTTCTGTGTTTCCGAGTAAATTCCCTTTTATATTTTTTTCACACTATCCTTATGCATGCTATAACTAGGTAACCGTATAGAATCTCTTGATGAAACTTAATAGTAATGTGTATGAGGTCAAGACAGTGTGTCCCACACAAAAAAGATTGTTCTTTCTCAGTTTCTGAGTTACTTTTGATTAGTTTTCTTTTCTCCACACAATCTATATGTGTGCCATAACTAGGTAACCATATGGAATATGTTGATGAAATTTTTTACCAATGTGTATGAGGTTCAGACAATGTGTCACCTACAAAAAGATTGATTTCCCTAATATCACTAATTCGAATTATGGATATCATTAAATCGTCCCATTTATGGATACCATTATTTCGAATTATTGATATCCCATAAATCGAAATAGTAATATCCTTAATTTGAATCAGAGATATCCATAAATCATTTAGATTATTGGATATCTATAATTCGAATTAATGATATCAATTCAAATGGTGGATATCATTAATTCGGTCCATTTATGGATATCACTAGTTCGAATTAATGATATCCATAATTCGAATAAGTGATATCCACAAATCAGCGGACTAATGGATATCCATAATTCTATTTATTGATATCCATAATTCGAATTAGTGATATAAATCAAGTTATGGATATCAATAATTCGAATTATGGATATCTATAATTCGAATTATGCATATCCATTATTCGGCTGATTTATGGATATCACTAACTCGAATTATGGATATCCATAAATCAAATTATGGATATCTATAAATATGGATTATTTTTAAATAGTAGAACGGCGCCCCATATATATGATGGTAGTGCAGTTTACGGCGCGGTTGCCAGATCGCCACCAAATTTAGCGTACCGCATTTCGACAATCAATTTTTCTGGTACTACCAGCCCAATAGTTTTCTGGCGAAAGAATGTTCACAATACTGGTTAACTACTTAGAGGACTAAGCCTGCCCAGTAAACGTGTGGTTAGGTAAACTGACTGCGCTCGACATGACCCCCTTGGGTTGACTGGGCCGTAAAACCTCAACACAAACAAACCAACCCAATAGCTGTCGAGCAAATAGTTCCTAGCTAACGCAGATAACGGTAAATTCTTCATTCAAACATATACTGTAAGCTTTATTCACTCTGATGCTTATAGATAGCGAATAAATAGACAAAGCCAAAGCAAACTTCAAACTTTTGAAATAAGAAGATTTAAAAATCATATTGAGTACAATATCGGCGGACGAATATGAAAACTCCAGAAAAACGCATCCAAACTGACAATGTTGGATAAAAGTGTAATAATAGCCGCGGTTCTACCCGACACCTAAAAGGTCCTTTCCCACAGAAAAGGGCTGACAATTGGGCTATCGGTTACCGAAAAGGACTAAATCCTAAATGGAGGCCTATAGAATTTCGGGCAACTGCCCCTATCAGCACTCTCGGAACTTTGATTCTTTTATGCTTTGATTCTTTTATCCTTGGGATCACTGAAAATTCGAGTTAAAGCCGATACAAGGGGTAGGGGAGATGAAGAGGTAGGGGGGTGGGGAGGGCGTGGCGTATACATACCTGCAAACTACAGTGCTGCCATATGAAGTCCTTGTTTATGTTTGTATTTTACATTATACTGCTAAAGGGAAGCTTATGCTTTCGTTTTAATTCCCTTTTCCATGATTTGTATACTTTACCTTACAAATCCATGATTTGTATACTTTACCTTACAAACGAAACGTTTCAATTACGAAAACACGCCTATTCAAATATATTGAAAATTTTACAACCAATAAAGGAAAATTTTCAGATAAAACATTTTGATATTTTTAGCTCGGCTGTTTTCGAAGAAAACGACGAGCCTATTGTCATAGCTCTGGCGTCGTCTGCGTCGTCGTCGTCGTCGTGCAAAAGCTTGGGACATTTTGTAATATCTGTCATTACTGAAGATATTTACTTGAAACTCGGACTAGTTGTTCATTATAAAAAGAGAAACTGCAGCTGAGCGTTGACACCCCCGCATGCGGTGCTCTTATTCATTAGACGACAATTTATATTTTCTTATTTTTCCCAGAAAATAGGCTTTGACATTTCATATAAACTGTCTCCTCAGGAGACAGGAGACAGTTTGCATGGAATGTCAAAGCCATCACGAAAGCCATCATAAAGTTTTTCTGGGGTTTACAGGGGTATACATTATTTTTCTTATTTTGCTCAAAACATAGATTGTGGGTACTCGTTAGAACCGCCTCGGCGAGGCGGTTCTAACGAGTACCCACAATATATGTTTTTGAGCAGAAATAAGAAAAATAATGCTAACCCCTGTAAACCCCAGTTTTACTATATAAAAGTGGGGTTTACGGGGGTGGGGGGAGGTGGGAGGGGGGGGGGGGGGGGGGGGGGGGGGGGGGCAAACTACATAGGTATGTTTTCGTGAGGAATCCATTACTGTCTCAGTACTGTCAATAATTTAAATAAAAACGTTCTGTTGAAAAAACATACTGTCCCTTTGCATTCATATGATATTTAGCATGTTTTCTATAACAAAACGTTACTAGTATAAGATGGGTATATCAATCGAAAAACCCTTTGCTCTTCATTGATACATTCTATAGTAAACCATGATTCTCACAGCGAACAGCAAAGGCCCTGATCAGACTGCACGGATGCCCAGACTGGTCTGGGATTTCGCTGTCCACATATGCCTGAAGGGAGAGCCCATTTAATAAATGCAATGACTTTTATAATGTTCGTCCCGTAAATAGCACGCGTGATCTGCGTAATATAATGACACTTGCAGTATTTCCTATGACACCAGCAGTGTCTAAAGGAAAATAAATACACTTTTTTCAGAAGGTAACTCTGTCGAAATAGTTTTGCACCACTTCTAACGAAGGGATCTTCCCAACAGGAGATACGTTGCTGCCCTTAGGAACACGCCAGCACTGTTAACCCCTTCAGCCATGAAGACCAAAACAGATTCTTTTGCAAACGGTGTAGATCCAGTTGAGATGGCTCATAATTGTTTAACCGTTTCACAAAGTCATGAGGCAACCTCCCTGTCTATAAATGTTTTTGTTTTTTCTATTGAAATTCAAAACAGAATGGCAAACAGTGTAGATCCTGATGATACATCGCCTCATCAGGATCTACTCTGTCATTCTGTTTTGAAAATATGACTGACACCCCTATTTGGAAGAATGTTTCTAACCAGATTCTAAGATAGAAGAGCCCGCTTTAGAAACTCAAAGGTGAAAGGGTTAAGTAAACGTTTTTTTTTTTTTCTTCAGATGAACTGTATGAGCATTGAAAATATGTAACGACATCCAGATATCACTACTTCGTTAGTCAATAAAGTCAGACAAAATTGATTGAAACTAGGTGTCCGCAGAAAGTAAGCATCTCCTGATTACTATAGTAAAACCCACCATATTCCCATAGGACGAATTGATAAAAGATTCAAATCCATTAATAAACATTTGCTATCATTAAGCGACCAATGTCGCTCATAAAAAGTGCAATAGAAACTTTGAATTTGGTGATCAGCTTACAAAGCCTTAAAGGGGAAGTAACACCTTCAAACAAAAACAACAACAACAAAAAAAACAACAAAACAAAACAAAAAAAAAACACAACAACAAACGCCCCCCCCCCCCCCCCCCAAAAAAAAAACAAAAAAAAACTGACGTTGAAACATTTCATCCCTTCTGATTGGGGCTACTCTTAAAGGGAAAGAATTTGATCCCTTTGGGCCTAATATTTAACCGTTTCACAAACTCGGGAGGCAACTTCCCTGTCTATAAATGTTTTTTTTTTTTTTCTGTTTTTTTTTTTTCCTTTTGAAAAATGGTAACAAAACATCCAGTTTATAAATTCAACTGGAGGCCGATGCATGCGTGGGCTTTACATACCAGAAAAGAATCTATATGGCATCACTTTAACGAGACACTTTTACGACCTCCGCTTGGGAATTAACGACGACTGCTGCAAATAAATTCTGAGAACTAGGATCGTCTGAAGCAAAAAACATATTAAAAGGCGAAAATAGCAACCTGCGTTTTTTTCTCTATTCATGAATAGTAAGTGTAACTAATGATGATATACCATCGATAAACATTAGTCATGCTTAACCCATTAATGCCGAGTGGACTCTTCTACCTCAACTCTTTGAACAGGTCCATTTCCAATAGAAGGTGTGTCTGGTTTCTTTTTATTATTACCATGTTTTTTTTATTGTTGTGCTTTTTCAGAAATTCATGTATTTACTGCAAACGGTGTAGATCCTGATCAGACGCCGCGCTCTGCGGCGTCTGATCTGGGTCTAAACGTTTTGCCAAAGTCCCTTTTATGGCATGTTTTTTTTTCATGTAGTTAATGCAAACGGTGTAGACCCTGATCAGACGCCGCGCTCTGCTCTGGACCGATGCATTTTACTCCTGCATAGGAGAAATGGATGGTAACTGTTCAAAAAATAAACGGGAACGTTCTTATAACAGGTTTATACTAATCTGGAATAGTCACAGTTAAACTAAGTTAGTCAATAAGTAAGATGTTTGAGAAATATCTCGTAAAAGAGGGCATGATACGGAACGCTTATATTCGGAAGGCAGGCCAGGAGTAAGTAGACACATGTTTAAAGAACTCATTTATCCCATTCTTGCCAAGCTCAACTGTTTGGATAGCTTCTTTTTTAATATAAGGGCTGTCTGCTTGGTTTTTTTATTATTACCCTGTTTTATAGAAATTCCTGTGTTGAATGCAAACAGCGAAGACCATGATTGGATGCTGCATGATGCGGCGTCCGATCTGGGTATACACTGTAGGCAAATGTCCCTTTTATGGGGCGCTATGCATGAATGCGTTTAAAGCATTACTCAAGAATAGCAATGTTGATTGTGTTCTATGGCGCATTTTTGGGCACCGGCGCGCGAATCGCGCCGGTCTCTTAATGTAGCGTATGGAGAAGTGTTCGATTAGCACAGAGCGCAATTTGGTAAGTTTGAATATGACTTGCAGTCCATCTTTCAGTTTGGTCAGTTTGACTATGACCTGTGGTCCATACTTAAAAAGTTCAAACATATTCATCATTACGAAAACACGCCTATTCAAATATATAGAAAATTTCACCTCCAAAAACTGAAAATTTTCAGATAACAAACTGATATTTTTCATATTTCTGCTCAAAAAAAATAGATTGTGGGTACTCGTTAGAACCGCCTCACCGAGGCGGTTCTAACGAGTACCCACAATCTATTTTTTGAGCAGAAATAAGAAAAATAATGTATACCCCTGTAAACCCCAATTTTACTATATAAAAGTGGGGTTTAAGGGGGTCAAAATTATATAGGCATGTTTTCGTGATGATCTGACGCATGCTAAAATAAGCCTCTAGATAAGATCTGGTAATTTAAGTTCTGTCATGTTTTTTAAATAATGTACAAACTAAATCGCGTGGAGATCCCAATATGACTAGTATTAGCATATTGCTTGATCAAGAAAATTCGTAAAGCTTAATAAAAGCATAAACTAAAGAATCACATTGTTGTTTTTTTTACCTCTTTCACTGAAAATTTATTAAACTTTAGTATACCCGTGTCCCACTGATATTTCTAAGTAAACATAAACAAAATTTGCGCCGGTATACTTAGACGTTTACGTCTAAATATTTTGTCTTGTAATTAGTATTGGCACGAACGCAATTAGTTGAGGAAATCACATAGGCGAGCAAAAAAGGTCAATGTCTGTTCTGTTTGCATAGGGATAATTTTATAGTGGCCTGACAGTTTCGTATCAGACAACACCAGGCAAGAAAGTAATGGATATAGCCAGGAAAGGCCACAGGTCGAACCATGAACAGGACATCAACCATCTAAACCACACATGGTGGAGCCACCATTTAGAATAGTCCAATCTATCGTTGTGCAATTAAAGAGAACAACAAAGTTGTACCGTGTATTGTTGCATAACATCTTCGCCCTATTCTTATGATAAGGGTCATGAGCCATCTTTACACTCGAAGTTCTACATTTGTATAAATAAACATATGACTTCATATATATATTGCTTTGGATGCCAGTTCTTAATGTGCAAATGTAAAAGATCTTGTCCTAGGAACGTATTTCGATTTCAGTTGCTATGCACGTTTTGAAGTATAATTCTTTTAGGGGAAAATAAATACACTTTGTAGGGGAGACAACTCTCTTAAAATCGTTTTGTCGCAAAAGCTGACTCTCCTGTAAAAATGTCGTAAAATCAATCTAAGTGTAGCCACCCCCTGAACTCTTTCCGTGCCAACTTTCAGACGATATTTGTCGTCTGCTATTTTTTTTACTTTAACAAACTATCGTTTGGGAAGACGTTTATATTTAAAGTATAAAGACTGACTGTCAAACAGCGTCAAACAGCGTAGATCCAGATGGGACGGCTCTTTGAGCCGTCTCATCTGGATCTATGTTGTTTGCAAAAGCGTATCATTATCGCATGTGGCAGTGAAAGAGTTAAACGTTATGATACTGTATGTATGGCTCATGAGTGTGTCACATACTGAATCAGCTTGCAGCTTCAGAAAAGTAGTTTAACCCATTGTAGACTGAATGAACTCACCCACATTATATATTGGAAGAGTCCAATTTCAATTTTTGGTACCTCCGGCTACGAGATTTAGATATTCCTTGAGAAAAATGTTTGCACTTTTTGCAAACAGTGGAGACCTTGATCAGACGCGGCGTCTGGTCTGGATCTGTACTGTTTGCCAAATACCCTTGTAGGGGTCTCCAGACTACAATGAGTTAAAGATTTTACCATATTTTGTCATAATGGCCATCTTGGATGACCATTTCAATTTATTTTAGCAAACTTGACGACACACCTGTCACAGAGATGCTGCACATCCGATTTGGCTTCAACTGGCTAAGTGGTTTCTCAGAAGCCATTAGAATGACAGTAACCATTTAGAAAGAAACACCCCTCCCACGTCTTTCTCTTCGCACTTTCTAAATTTTCGGCGAAATATAAGTAAAGTTGATGTTATTGCCTTGTGCTACTTTGTTCTTGCGTTTTTCAGTCCTGTTAGCATTGCGATTACCTCGCTTGGGGAAGAGAGTGCTAGTCTTGGTGCTTTTCGTACCTTTGATCGATTTTTGCTTGTTTGGTTTTGTCTTTCCTCTGCCTCTTGGGGTCTGAGAAGGGCTGCGGTTTGTGATTGTGGCACTCCCTGGACTTTTTTCTTAACTTTTTTGTCCAGGACGTCCGTGGTTCAACTGGTGGTTTTGTTTAGTGTAGTCTGCCAGTGTCAGAGGTGACTATCCCGAGCCCTCAAATGTGACAGTGATTTAATATGATTTAATTTTTCTGCGACATTTCAATCACTAAGTTAGGGTGCCTCTGTGTAATCCGAACAATCATTTTGCATTTTTATAGCATTTGGTTTAAACAATAGTTTATTGAATATAATATGTACAACACAAACATACACAAATGATATAAAGGGTCAGATATGCTAATTATAGCTTATGTGAAATCTTCTCTTCTTATAGCATTTGAATCTACATGTAGGATGAAGATTTGGTACCAGTGAAATAGTTTTAACCCTCCGATAGTATTTACTACCGACCCTTCTAAGGCGGTGGTGCTGGTATTGTTTGTTCTTTATATGCATGACCTTGTGACTGCTCATTGAAGAGATTTTTTTCCCTGTGTCATATTCGTTGTCTTATTGTTGTGTTAAGTGTATCCTGTCTACATCACGAGAACATACCTATATAATTTTGACCCCCCTAAACCCCACTTTTATATAGTAAAGCTGGGGTTTACAGGGATATACATTTTTTTCCTTATTTCTGCTCAAAAACATAGATTATGGGTACTCGTTAGAACCTAACGAGTACCCATAATCTATGTTTCGAGCAGAAATTTGAAATATATCAGAATTTTTTATCTGAAAACGTTCAGTTTTTGGTGGTGAAATTTTCAATATATTTGAATAGGCATGTTTTCCAAATGGCATTGGTCACATTGTTGGGGAAGAGGGAGCTGATTACTTACTTTGGTTTGAAGCTTGTGTACTGTGTCATGGTTTGTTTTCTCTTCCTTTTGGTGGCATTAATAAACTTTGTTCTGTGATTGTGGCTCGTCCTGGAAATCATCCATATCACTACAAAAACACGCTTATTCAAATATATAGAAAATTTTACCTCCAAAAGATGAATATTTTCAGATAAAAAACTGATGTTTTTCATACTTCTGCTCAAAATATAGATTGTGGATACTCGTTAGAACCGCCTCGGCGAGGTGGTTCTAACGAGTACCCACAATCTATATTTTTGAGCAGAAATAACAAAAAATAATGTATACCCATGTAAACCCCAGTTTTACTATATAAAAGTGGGGTTTAAGGGGGTCAAAATTATATAGCCATGTTTTCGTGATGTACTATTTTTCTTAGGCATTGAAATGTTTCGCAGAAGGATTAAACAACACTCCTTTAGACCACCGAACAATAACAGAAAATGATTGGTGGTTCGCTTTATCTCTTGTAAGTATGCTTTTACTAAACTTAAAAGTTCATGTCACGTGACATGCAAGCACAATGAACGGTAGAAGAGACAAGATGTAAAACTACTAAGTTCTAAGGTTGTATCGAATTCCTATAGATGACACTCCGGATAGGTGTAGTACTCATAAAACAAGTTTAACGCTTAGCATGCTGAGAAAATTCAGCAGAAAATAATTTTATCTATTATATGATCTATAAATAAACAGCCTTTTATTAGCTCGGACGTGTTTCCAGCCAAGCCAATATTTTGTGTTATTATATAACCTACAAGACAAAACATTTAGACGTAAACGTCTAAGTACCGGCGCAAATTTGTTCGTGTTTACATAGAGATATAGAACAAGGATATGCTAAAGTTTAATAAATTTTCAATGTAACAGAAAAAAAAAAAAAGAACAACAATGTGATTCTTTAATGTTTGCTTTTATTAAGCTTTATGAAATTTCCTGATTGAAACGAAAATAAAATAGACATTAATCTGTTTATAACACAGTTTGTTATAAGAGTTTTATATTTGCCGGGATCATAAACCGACGATCCCGGCAAATACAAAAAGTCCTTAGTGAGCTAATCGAATAGTCTAGCATATATAAAAATCCAAATCTATATTAAGAGACCGGCGCGATTCGCGCGCTGGTCAAAAATAGACTGTCTTTCATTGACTGAGAGTTGTTTCAGCCCAGTGAATATTTCTGATATTCACCGGTTCGGGTTTCTTCCAATTGAATATGTGTACCTAAAATTAGAACATCGCGTGAAGGAATGCATTTTAGGAACCCGTCGTCAATGTGCATGAAAATAGAAAATATATACTTTTCTATTATAAAAATATCTCAATTTTATCACCTTACATCCACTTTATTTCTCTTTAAGCAAACTCAGCTTTGAGGGACTATTTAATTGTTTCGTTTAATATAATGCTGGTTCATTTTTGGACTAATTATTGTATTGAAAAATATGGAATTCTTTATCAGTCCGTTCATTGGTTATATAATAAAACAATTGTTGGTTGTCGTATAATATGATGTGATACCTACTGGTGAATACCAATATTGACCGGGGCGATAGCCGAGGTCGATATTGGAAGTATTTAGGGGATATCACATAATATTATATATTTTAATAGCCAGTAGTTCTATGATATTGACTGGCTTTCTCGAGAAAAGTGACATCGTTCGAGTGCAAGCCAGTCAATATCAAGTTTTGATGACGTCGATAGTAGTGAAGCCGGCGTCTACACGCGCTTTTTGTATTAATGGTGTCTGACCTTGATTGTTTTTGCGACAATCATCAATAAAAATTTCAAACTATACAATAAAACAATTGTTGACTTTTGAGGTATTGGATATGACCTAGATATACACTATAGACTACAAATATTGACCTCGGCGATATCCTCGGTCAATATTGGTATTCTCTTGTGGATGTCATATCCAATATCTCAATAGTCAATAATTATACAATGTTTTTCGTATGTGTTTTTTTTCTTCTGTTCAGAAAATAGCCTTTGACATTACATGCAAATTGTCTCCTAATCCTAAAGAGACAATTTGTATGAAATGCCACAACCTATTTTCTCGGAAAATAATAAAAAAAAATATCAGTAATTTAACGTCTGCCGAATTTGTCCCTAGAGTGGTAATAGTTAAGTATCAACATTTTTTATATCGAGCGCTCTAAGGCTTTTTGTTTGTGTATTTTGTTTCCTGGAAATGTTGTTTTGTCATGTATCGTCTGAAGGGGAATAGGCACACTTCAAAGGAATGCATCTCTTTCAAATGTCTTGTCTCTCTTCTGAAAAGGAGTCTATTCGAAAGTAGAAAACAAAATGCCTCGTTGGAGAGCAAATTCATTAATTATAGCATAGACTCCTTTCCAAAAAGGTTTGTTGTGCAGTAAAGCAAACAGGTAATCACAAACTTATCTCTATTGGCGGAAATTGCAGAAAATCTACCAAGAATATATAGTCCCCTTAATCCTTAAACTGCCAATCACAACAATTGTCGCCTGCTTTGTCTCATCTGCTTGTGATTTTTAAACTCATTTTTGCAAACAGTGTGGACCCAGATCAGAATGCTCCTGTAGGAGCAGTCTGATTAGGGTCCACACTGTTTGCCTGTATGTAAACATAGGTTTGAAAAGTTTGCAAGAATATTCAGCAGACGACATAAAACAGATGCAGGTTTTCTTGGCATTTTAAGGGTAAACACCTTTCTCTTCCTCTTACACTTCTTTACCTTCTGTGACTGTGGCCTCTTCTATCTATCTCGGTTTTCTTCTATTTTGTTCACAGTTTGATTTGAAAACTTTCATTAAAGTATTGACATTTTGTCCGTTATTTGATCTCTTTCGACTGAAAACGTTGGCTGGGGAAAATTATTGTCAACACTTCCTGGTATTTAAGTCGTTTTCTGTCGTTAGTTAAACATAATAAAATCTCTTCGCTTAATTATTAATCACTTAAACAATATCAAGGCTATTTTTGCGTAATTAACTACTGAAAATTGTCGTGGTTTAACGATAAGTCTTGCATGTGACTAGAAGAAAAGGAAACACAATCAACACCATTTATATAGTCCAACTTCTATATGAAATATTGTAGAAATTACGTAAAAAGAACAACTCGAACCTTTTTTTGATCATGGACATTTGTTCGAAATATGGGTAGTTCGAGTCACTGAGGGTTAATCATGGCGCCATGTCAGGAAGCGAATGGAGATAATTTAGGGAAGTCTTCTTCATCTTCTATACAATAATGGTATGTTGAGTGTACTCGTTAGAATCGCCTTGATGAGGCGATTCTTATGAGTACACACAACATAAAATTTTATGATAAAATAAGATAATTTCCCTAAATATTTGTTTTCTTCAGCTATTGGAAGAATTATTTTTAGAAGAGGGACTCAAAAATGAGTTCGAAATAGCCATGGTAAACAAGCCATCGGTGTTCGAGCTATTGAGGTTCGACTATATAAATTAACCATCAAAAACGGCTTCCCCAACATTGACCTTTGTGAACAATGTAAATAAGGTCAATAAAGGTTGCTATTGTAAACAAATCATTACGAAAACACGCCTATTCAAATATATTGAAAATTTCACCACCAAAAAATGAAAGTTTTCAGATAAAAATTCTGATATTTTTCATATTCCTGTTCAAAACATAGATTGTGGTACTCGTTAGAACCGCCTCGCCGAGGCGGTTCTAATGGGTACCCACAATCTATGTTTTTGAGCCGAAATAAGAAAAATAATATGTACCCCTGTAAACCCCAGTTTTACTATATAAAAGTGGGGTTTAAGGGGGTCAAAATTATATAGGTATGTTTTCGTGATGAATACATAAAAGAACAAAAACCGGAGTTCCACTTTTATCGAGACTTTTCATACGAGGGTCCTGTCTTGTCACTGGGTTCGGATCACTTCAGTGCTACGTTTTATCAAACATCTTTTTATTACAAACCTTTAAAGCATTCCCCCTTTACTGAAACACATTTTGTAACCTTTTTTACCCAGTCGCGAAAAGCAGATAAATAGTCTTCTTTTGGTATCTGTTGGAGACACTGATAAATAACGCTGCCAAGAGAACTTCTAGACGTATACTTATTTCCAGAAAGCATTTTATTAAGCCTTGTAAATAAAAAGAAGTGACAGGGACTCAGGTCAGGTGAATAAGGTGGATGGTTTAAAACTTTCATTTCTTCAGAAGCCAAAAAGACTTAACAACCTCACACTTATGAGAGGAGGCGTTGTCATGTAAAAGGTGGACTCCTGACCATCCTTTGCTTGGTCGTTTCTTATTGTAAACCTCTTTTCTTTCACTTTCTTCAGTACAGAATTCTTGTAGAACCGGCCAGTGACTGTATGACCAGATGGACAAGACACTTGAATGACTGACCCACTTAAATTAAAGAAAATTGCGTACATCTTTTTCGAAATTATGGTTCTCTTGGCAGTACATGGGCGTTTTTGATCTTTTCGCTTCCATTGCCAATTATCAGCCCTTCTTTGTGGCTCAAACATGTGCTCCCAGGTTTCATCACCTGTTCGCAAGTTAGAAATAACCCGACTATTACAGCCTTTGTATGTTTTCAAAAGTTCCCGGGCGCATTTAAGGCGTTGTGTCTTTTGCTCCTCAGTGAGCAAATGAGGTACCCACCTAGCGCAAACCTTTCTCAGGTCCAAATGCTTTTTCAGAATTGTTTGCACACTACCTTCTGATATGCCAGTACAACTAGCTATGTCACAGTCAATCGCGCATCCTGTTCGACCACAATCTTTACAGCAGCGATGTTAGCCTTGGTTATAGAGGTTTTAGGCCTTCCAGGACGGGTATCATCTTCAACAGAAAATTTCCCAGCTTTAAAACCTTTAATCCACCTAAAAACTGTGCGCATTAAAATGGTCTGAGGTCCATATATACCACACAATTCATTAACTATCTGCTTTGAATCTATGTTAAGCCTAATTCGGCCTTTAATATAGCTACGAATTTCAGTCTTCTGGTCCATGTTCCAATGTAACAAGTAAATTGGTCAGTGTATATGACTGTATCTATTTCAATTTGAAATAACGCGATCAGTTGGAAAGCAATTTGAACGAAATAAACGAGTACCGTTAGCTTTTCAACACACCATTCAAGTTGCAGTGAAACATTTTGAAATATACCTGGGATAAAACTAAGGAAGTCTATTAGTGACAGAACTTTTTGCACGACCCCTCGTATGACTGTAATGTAGTTTGTAGGGCTGCTTCCACGATACGCCTCCTTGCAAAGGTTCAACCGAAACTGGATTTTCGAAGCTGACAGAATAGGCTTAATGATAGAAATCTATTAATCCTTGTCCTGCTGAACCCGGATATACCCTGCCATTGAAATCAGTATAGATCCAGATCAGTTCAGAAGCCAACTGATCTGGATCTGTACTGTTTGTCATTCAGTATGTGAACTTATTTCCACAATCTGGATGAAGTAATCTATTTGGCTAATAATTAGAAATTGGCGTGGCATCTTTATACATTCAGCATGGCAAGGAACAATAGCAACACGGCTTTTTTTTCACATTGTGTAGAATTCAGAGACAGTAAAATGCTACTAAAATTGCCGTAACTCTTGATTGGACTGATTTGATGTTTTTCGATCGGTGCTCAACGTTTCATTCTGAAGAACGTTCGCTTCCTCATTATAACTGTTTATCATTGTAGAGGCTTTTTGGACATTTGTCAGTATAAAGTTCATTTGCAATATAATGCAGTGTAAGCGAACTAGGTCAAAAAGAAAGCCATAAAAATTCACAAATCTGGATCAACAGTATGACCGCCATTAACGGTTATCTCTCTCTATAATAGCCTCTACCGATGTCTCAGTTATAGTTAAATAATTATATATAAACTGTCTGCAACAGCTTTCTTTCTACAACGGACAGTTTTGTGCCTTTCCCAAAAAGATGGAGGTTAGAGTGAGCAATAATACTACAATAAACGGAATTATAATTAGGCTGACCTTTGATATATATATATATATATATATATATATATATATATATATATATATATATATATATATATATATATATATATATATATATATATATATATATATATATATATATATATAATGCGTTTTATTCTAAATGGAAAAAAAATGATTTGTTATTGTGTGATTGACAATATCTTATCATAAACTTTTGTCGTTTCTGTTTCTGTGCTTTGTTTTGTTTTCAAATATTAACCGCAAAATTAATTTCATGGCGAAAAATAAGTCTGATTTATGCAATTTCTACAGTAAACTGAAAGTTTTTTTTTTTTTTTTTTTTTTTTAATTTGTACGGCGTTTTATTCTAAATTGAACATTTGATTTTGTGATTGACAATATCTTATCATAAACTATTTGTCGATTCTGTTTCTGTGCTTTGTTTTCAAATATTTACCGCAAAATTAATTTCATGGCGAAAAATAAGTCTGATCTATGCAATTTCTATAGTAAACTGAATGTTTTTTTGTTGTTTTTTTTTTGTTGTTTGTTTTTTATTAAAAAAATATATATTTTTTTTTGCTTTTCGTCACAGATTCTAAGTTATTGATGTTTTATATCAATATTGTTAATACTTCAGAAAGTTTGAACAAGTGGATCTTGCTGTAAACCTGCATCCAATCTACCTACCCTATCGAGTTTTGTTGCAACCATTTGTACTATGGTAAAATGAGAAAATTCTATTTTGTTTTCAAACCTATGATTAGAATAAAACATTTTATGCACAGGTAAATACGACAAATTATTTTGCATTGAATCTTGCTAAAAGTTTGCAAATTTAGTTTTCTGTGTAAAGTGTCAAGCAAAACACGACTGTCCGAAAGATGTCGAGAGGAGAGTAGTCATAGGCTTTATGCACTAAGTGTCGTTTTGCATGACGTAGTCATGACTTGGACGACTACCCTGTTTTCGACATATGTCACCGGGTATAGGTATATGATACACTTGTACTGCCTTGCGGTACAAGCCGGCTTTTATAGCGACGTGGTAGAGTGTAGGACTTTGAGTCCAGCGGACCGGGTTCGATCCCCGGTCGGGGAAAATGTTATTTCCATTTTTTCTCCTGTTACGTTTGGCGCCCACCGTAAATAACCCACATATGTGCATAAAACTCCTTGAGTCTCATTTCACGTGATTCTCGGACTCCTAGAAATTCAGGGACGAATTTCAATTTGGAGGGGGAGAATGTCACCGGATATAGGTATATGATACACTTGTACTGCCTTGCGGTACAAGCCGGCTTTTATAGCGACGTGGTAGAGTGTAGGACTTTGAGTCCAGCGGACCGGGTTCGATCCCCGGTCGGGGGAAAATGTAATTTCCATTTTTTCACCTGTTACACATATTTCAGTCGTGCTTGCATAACATTTTAATTGTAAGAAGTAAATTTGCATACTTGTGTCTGATTCAATGCAATACTATTTGTAGTTATACTGCCTATGCACTAAAAGTTTTATTTTATTCATTGGTTTAAAAATAATTGAATAATTTCAATTTTGGGTATACTGTTTACAATCGAGCCAAAGTATATATATACACAAAATTTCCTAAGGTTGTTGTCTACGTGATTATCATTGACCAGTGAATCCAGGTAACGGTTATTGATATCCGGGCTATTCTTGTCGCTATGACGTCAGAGTGCTGTGTAAAGAAGGTTATCTGTAAAACCGGGACTGGACTTAGTCCCGAGACTGTGGCAAAATGCAGCGTATGATCAGGGTCTACAATGTTTGCTTAAATTACAGGAGGTTAGGGGTTAAATGAAACGGTCTTAAGCCCCCGTTCAGGATCTTGCTAGCCTACACTCAGAGACTATCGAGCTACCAGCGCTTTCAGTATTTTGATTCCCACAGTAAAATGGCTGCAAATTATATAAACTCAATACGGTAGATTAGATTGGAGGTAAGTGCTCAATAAGTTCCACTTGTTCAAAATTATTGAAATTTTCACGATATTACAATGAAATGTCAACAATTAAGAATCAGTGGTGAAAAGCAATAAATAATTTATTTTAAAAAAAAATCCGTTCACTATAGAAATTGCTTTGGGCAGACGAAGTTTTTCACCATAAAATTAATTTAGGGTAAATGTTTCAGAACAAAGCACAAATATAGAAACAACAAATGGTTTCTCATTAAAAATTGCCACTCACAAATAATATTTTGCGTTTAGAATAGATCCGCTGAGCAAAAACTCCATCCCAAATGATGTCGAAAGCACACTAGGGTAAGTGTTCTTATCAACCCACTGATACAAGGATGGTATCAATATTCTTCTCTTTTGTGTCATACAGAAAGTGTCCTTTATCTGTTTGAAGGGGTCTGATAGAGAAATTGTCTCAAGAAAAATGGATACACTTACAAGGGAGGCAACTCTGCTTCCCTTCTAACAAGAGGTCTGCTTTAGTCCACTAAGGACCATAATCTTTCCTTTCAATGTATGAACCCTTTTCAAAAGTGGATTAGTGTGCAGGAAAGCAAACAGGAAGCCACAAAAATGGTCTCCCTTGTTAAAATGGCGAAAAATATACAAAGTGTATCCAGTCAGACACAGAACTTTGAAACAATGTCAATTCAACGTTGATTCAACGTCTTGACGTTGAATCAACGTTGAATCGACGTTGTTTCAATGTTTGCCTGTTGGGTTAATTGCTTCTGTTATTGTACAATTCTTGACAATGTCCTGAAATCAACAAGTTCTGCGATGTCTAATCTGGGTGTACACAATTTGCAAAGGTCTGTTTCTTGGACGCTGAATATTGATAGGTTATAGGTACTTGCGATATTTTTGGAGTCCAGCGAAATTCATGACAGTTTCGAACATTTATTGTCTTGTATTGCAATATTGGCCGCATTCAAAGAGAAAGAACTACACGACCCTATTTTACGATATCTAGAAATTTAACCTTTACCACTTTCTGGGCAGATTTAGCAGACGACAAAATGAATATATATTTTTTATTTTTTCCAGAAAATATGTTTTGATATGAGGAGACAATTTGCATGAAATGCCAAAGCTTATTTTCTAGATAACATATAAGCAAAATATTTTCTAAATGTCGTCTGCTGAAATTGTTACTCAGAATGCTAAACGTTAATAGTTTGTTCTTTTTTCGATTGCTCACTTTAAATGGCTTTCCTTTGCTGAGATATTGCAATATTGTGTTTACTTTTTGTTTCAGAATAGAAACGATAATTACTGTTGTACAGTCATAAAAGTTTCTATTTGACTCACTCCTTTCTCTAAACAGACGAAAACATCACGAAATCATGCCTATATAATTTTGACCCCCTTAAACCCCACTTTTATATGGTAAAACTGGAGTTTACAGAGGTGTGCATTAGTTTTCTTACCTCCGCTCTAAAACATAGATTGCGGGTACTCGTTAGAACCACCTCGTCGAGGCGGTATATGTACTCGTTAGAACCACCTCATCGAGGCGGTTCTAACGGGTACCCACAATCTATGTTTTGAGCAGAAGTAGGAAAAATATCAGAATTTTTTATCTGAAATTTTTTTTAGTTTTTGATGGTAAAATTTTCAGTGTATTTGAATAGGCATGTTTTCGTAATGCCGCCAAAATAATAGGATAAAAAGACTTGTGCAAAATTGTGTAGATCCAGATCAGACGCCACAGAAATCAGGGTTTACACTGTTTGCCTGTCCTCCTGTAGTTTTAGACACGTCAAAGTTCAGTAAAATGGTCTTGTCCAACTTTAGGGCACCTGTAGTAAGGAGTTCAGGTGTCCGAATACTTGGGGATAGTACGGAAGATTTTCGTTCCACACAGTTTATTAATAACGACAGTTTGAAGCTAAATACAACAAGACACTTTCCCGCCCTGATTTGACTTTAATATAGAATTTGCCTCTGGAACACGACAAGTGTCACTTTGCCTACAAGACTGCATGTGCGCTTAGCGAAGACTCGGATCAGATCCGCGCAGTCTGATCAGAAACTTCACTGAGCGCTTTTTAGAATAGATAGTCAAGAATGGAAAGTTCCTTCATGCGGACAACGATGACTGATTGGATTGCTGTGAGTCTCGTGTGGCGCACATGTCAGAAGGTACGTTTTCTCAAGTTGCGCCTATATTGTACTTATAAAAAGGAGAAGTAAACTATTCCTGGTACATCAGGGCCCTGTTGTTCAAGACTAACGATGTCGTTAAAACTTTGATCATTAAATATAGCATATACACATATTTTTGCTGAAAAAAAATGTGAGTAGATTTTGCATTTGCAAAAGCTACTCACATTTTTTTTCAGCAAAAAAAAATGTGAGTAGATTTTGCATTTGCAAAAGCTACTCATATTTTTTTCAGCAAAACTACCTGTGAACTAGATACTGTATTTACTAGAAGAGTTAACATTTTGCCACTAATGATCTCGTTAAGCTAACGATGCTTTGAACAACTGTGCCCTGACCGCATATTCGGTTGACAGATCCTGGTTTGTGATTCACATAGTTAAATGCTTAGAATGCTAGGTAAAAAGAAATTCAGTACACCTTTTGAAATATTTTTCTTGTTTTCCCTAGAAAATTGGCTATCACATTTCATGCAAAGTGTCCCCTTAGGAGACAATTTGCATGAAATGTCTACCCAATTTTGAAGGAAAAAAAAACAGAAAAAAAATATTTCAAAATGTCATTTGCTGAGTATTTTACCCAGCATGCAAAGCTTTGCCAATTAAACGGTCAATGATGTTGGATTTATTGACGTTTGACCTCTGACATTTCCTGATGGTGGATATACATGGTGCCCTGTATTTGCTTTTGTTTTCTTTTCGATATTGAACACTTCAAAGCATGAAACCGACAATTTAGAAAGTCTTCTATGCATGTCTATCTTAATTCCCAGCCTCTCAACAGACATTTCCTGCTAAAGGGTATTTTGATCTGATGATGAGTGCTGTTACCACTGCTTATGCATTGGTAAGATAATTTAGTTCTGCAACGAAGATTACTAAATATTCTTTTAACCAATAACCAGTTGGTTTAGTCTGTTTATGAAAATATCACATCCTTCACGCCCCTAGCAGCTTTAAGCGGAAGTCTATTTTACGTATATAGTGTATGAGCCCAATAGTCCCAAAGGGCCAGAAAGTTAATATCAGTACATTACGAAAACACGCCTATTCAAATATATAGAAAATTTCTCCTCCAAAAAATGTAAAATTTTCAGACTAAAAACTGTGATATTTTTTATATGTCTGCTCAAAACATTGATTGTGGGTACTCGTTAGAACCGCCTCGACGAGGCGGTTCTAACGAGTACCCACAATCCAGGTTCTAAGCACAAATAAGAAAAATAACTTATATCCCTGCAAACTCCAGTTTTCCTACCTAAAAGTGGGGTTTAAGGGGGTCAAAATTATATAGGCATGTTTTTGTGATGACTATACTGAGTCTGTTGATGAAAAGTAATGGGAAGGAATTTCTGTAAAACATGGTAACAATAAAAAATAACCAGGCAACCCGCTGTTGGAAATAGACCGGTCCAAAGAGTTGTGGTAGAAGGGTCTACCCGGCATAAATGGGTTTAATTTATTTCTGTTTTCACGTATATCTTATCAAATATATGAGCCAAAAAGCCCCAACGGATAAGAAAATTGAATAATATCAGCATTATACAGGTATCTGTACGGTCTCGACACATGTATTTAACCACAATTGCTGCGATCATAAAATACATGTACACTAAAGTAGGAATGTTTTGAAAATACAGACAAATCAGATCTGAAAACAGCAGAGTCGGTCTGATTAACTCTGTTTGTGAGGAATAATACAAAAAAGTGCAACATCTCTTATAGCACTTTCCATTTGGTACCAATAGTTCCATTTCCACAGGTTCCAAAGAAGATTGTAAGCCAAGAAATAAAGCACTAATCAGAAAGTGTGGATGCGGAAGCTGATCCTAATGACCTATGCTTTTATAAAGAAAACCAGAAAAAAAAATCGCAAAATTATCATTTAATAATTCTCTTACGAAACCCTCTGCTCATCTTTCTTTTAAGCATGATTATTATGTTTCCCCCATTTAGGATCGGATACATATTGTTTTTGCCATGGATGTATGTCCGTCTGTCTGTCTGTCTGTCACAAAATCATGTCCGCTCCATAACTTGAAAACCGTTTTGAATATACTCTTATGAAACTTTGCAGAAATGGTAATCATCATGAGATGACGTGCAGAACATAAGAACCATAAGTGCGGTTTGCCTACTTTGGAGTTATGGCACTTTGAAAATTGTTAATAATGATTTTGGTCATAACATCGTGTCAACCCCGTAACATGAAAACCTTTTAAGATATTTTCACGACACTTTATAGAAATGATAACCATGATAAGACAACGTGCAGAACACAAGAATCATAACTGTGGAGATATTTGTTTTCATGTAGAAAACAAACTCTAGTTAAGAAGATATTTTCCTCCAAGTTTTCCAATCATTTCGAAAACACCTTAGAGCACGTAGTGGGAATTAGATGGAATGCAGCTTACATGGTAAATCTAAAGCAATAGTATCCAAAACACATCACGAAAACATGCCTATATAATTTTGACCCCCTTAAACCCCACTTTTATAAAGTGAAACTGGGGTTTACAGGGGTATACATTATTTTTCTTATTTAGTTTAACTTTTATTTTATTTGTATACATATAACATTACCGTTTACAACGGGACATGGCAAAACATCAATACATACAAATGGGATCCAGAAGAAAGTCGTTTGACTTTTTTAAATCCAGACCATAGTACTTATCAGTACAACTAATTTATGATTTGAGACGATCTGACAAACGTCAACAAAAAGTATGTGGTATCAATAAATTCTATGAAAAGTAATGAATGTAACATATTTCAACAAAATATCAAGAAATAGATATGAAACTATGATATATTATTGTCTCCACGGGGGAAGAGGTGGAGGAAGATATACAATGTACTATATAAATACTAGGTCCGATCGCGACAAATTAATCTAGCTAGCCGACAATATCAAATATAAATGTATTGATTTTTTGATTTGGGATATTTATTTGAGGTCACTGTGAGTTAGTTACTAAAAGTAGCAAGGAACCTTATAGATTAATATTCGTTTATTGAAAACGTTTCGACTTAAGTATGAAATCATGTACCGCTAAGAAAATAGCTTTATTTTCTTCTAATGGTAGAGTTAGATCTCCATACAACAATACATCTAGAGTAGGGTTGCATTATTCCGACACGGTAGTCAATAATTCCCGCCTAAGGTCTGTATACTGATCACATACTAACAAGAAATGGTGATTGTCTTCCACAGAACCGCATGCGCATCTTGGGCTGTCTATAAGATTTTTAGAAAACAAGTGTTGGCGAAGAGAGTTGCATTTAGTTCTAAGTCTGGCGTGATAAATCTGACCAATTCTTTTGCCTGTGAAATAGTAAGAAGGTGGTAGGTTAATATTGCTGTTTATCCTGGTTTTAAATATGTTGAGACTAGATGAATTACGTGTTTGTTCCGGGAGTTCATTCCATTCGCGAACAGCAGACGGCAAAAAGGAGTTGTAATAAAGTTGTGAATTTGCATGTATGATTTGAAGATCATTGGCATTACGCAAAGGGTAAGATGATGTACTTCCTATGGTAGGAGGTACAAGTGAGCAGAGGTAATCAGGAGAAAGATCATTTCGCATTTTGTAGAAAAAAGTCAGTTTGTGTTTATTCCTCCTTGAAGACAAAGTTTCCCAGCCTGTTTCCAACAAAAGTGAATTTATTGAGGCTAATTTTGTTGCCCCTGTGACAATACGTGCGGCTTCATTCTGGATTTTTTCTAGTTCAATCGATTCGTATTGTGCACAATTATTCCATACAACATCAGCGTATTCTAATAAAGGATGTATATGGTCTGGAGAGATCTCCTATCTAATTTGAACTTCAATTTACGCATAACATTTATTCGATTCCACGCCTTTGTCTTAATATGTTCACTATGATTGTGCCAACTGCAGTCGTTTGAAAAAAAAATAACACCTAAATGCTTATGATGAGGCGGTTCTAACGAGTACCTACAATCTATGTTTTTAGCAGAAATAAGAAAAAAAAATATCAGATTTTTTTTTTTTATCGGAAAATTTTCATTTTTTGGTGGTAAAATTTTCAGTATATTTGAATGGGCATGTTTTCGTAATGATATCACAAAATCATCATGCCATCCTCTGTCATGAAGTCCCCTTTCTATTATTAGAAATATATTTGCTACAATGTTTTCAAATAATTTTGAAGAAAAAAAAATAAAACAAACAAAAAAAACAAAAAAAAAAAAAAAAAAACGCAGTGCGGTAATTAGATGGAATACGGTAGTCTATATACGGTAATCCAAAGTCTATGCTTGCTTCATTCACAATGCCCATATTAA
>OZ024829.1:23815759-23868259 GCA_964016985.1 Anodontia alba
CTGGAGGGTAAATGGCAAACAGTGAAGACCCTGATCAGATGCAACAGAATGCTGCGTCTGATCAGGGTCACCACTGTTTGCAAATAGTTCAACCATTTTTCTCAAGGAATATCTAAATCACTTAGCCAGATAAATCGAAATTAGAATCTTCCAATGTACTGTGAGGGGGAGTTCATTCAGTCTAGAATGGGTTCAGTAGAAAAAAAAAATGCCAGAAGTAAAACACATGGAACAAAACACACTTTAAAAACTGCGAATTTTGAACACTTGCCTAAGAATGTAGTCACCCTACATATCCATGTTTCACTATACAGTCGAACCTCAATGGCTCGAACATCCTTTGGACTAAGAAAATTTGGTTTATTTGAGCCACTGAGGGTTAAACATAGCACCAGGTCAGGAAGCAAACGGCAATAATATTGGGAAATCTTTCCGATTTTCTACACAATTATGGTATGTTGAGTGTACTCATTAGAATCGCCTCAATGAGGCGATTCTAATGAGTACACACAGCATACAATTTCATGATAAAATAAGAAAACTTCCCTAAATATTTGTTTTCTCGGGCTATTGTAAGAACTTCGTAGGGACTCAAAAACGAGTTCGAATTAGCCACGGTAAACGAGCCATCGGTCTTCAAGTTATTGAGGTTCAACTCTGTGTGATAGAGAAACACAGGGATACACATTACACAGGTTAGCTAACGTGAAAACAAATTGAAAGAAAGCTTATTAAAGTTTTTATTAATCATATCTTTTGAACAACTTATATTTAACATAGAATTACATTGAATGACGGATATACGAGTATATCAATATTTTCTACGCCATGCTTAATTACAAAACTAAAGGAAACATTGAAAAGTGACTCTCACCGACGTACGTACCATCTAGACTCGAGTCTCAACGTGAAATCTTTCCTGGTATAGACCAATTATTGGGTTTGTATATTGATTGCTTCGGCCCATCACCCTACCGCTCAGTTAATCAGTCAACTAGTCATTCAGTCAGACTGTTGAACAATCAATCGATCACCATATAGATCAAGCCAGGAGACAATAAGACAGACATACAGTCAATCAGACAGACAGGCGGGCAGTCAGATAGACAAACAGACAGCGAATAGATAGATAGATAGATAGATAGATAGATAGATAGATAGATAGATAGATAGATAGATAGATAGATAGATAGAAAGATAGGGTTATCGCGAAGTTCATAAAACAACAACAACAACAAAAAAAAAAAAAAAAAAAAAAAAAAAAAAAAAACATTTGAATTGCCTACCTCAGTAGTTCCAGTTCCATGACAATATACGAACAATTCAATCTGAGATTTCATTCAGTTTAGATAACAAAAGGCCAGCCTGACCTGAATTATACAGCGGTAGCAAGCTGTTATTTTTTTCTGAATTATTTTTACCGCTTTTTTTGGTTCTGTTAATTGGTTTTGTGTCTGGTTCAAACTGCTATTGACGGGAAAAATATCAAGTAGTTATTACAAAAAATACTGGGGTGAGCGTTAAATTAGGTATATATATTTATAGTTTATTAGAGTCTCATCATTACATTAACATACATTAACATATGTACAGATAAACAAAATTGCTATTTAAAAGATTAACCATGCCATTCTATAAAGAATTATAAGAGACTATCACCGCATTTTCCAGACAATACGTGCTAAGAGTATGTGTACAATAATTTAGGTGAAGGTAGGTGAAGCTAGCCTTGGTAGTAGTAGTAGTAGTAGAAATAGTAGTATAGAATAGTACATTTACCATCCCTCTCCCACACCCCTGTGAAATGCCCAGTCGGATAAACAGTTCTGTTTTATTGAAAGTAGGGACCTAGGAATTAACTTAATGCATAGAAATAGGGCTGTAAAGATAAAAACTATAGTGATGCAAAATATACTACATGCTACATACAATGTATGTATATTTGGAACTATTGTTATTATTATTATTATTAGTAGTAGTAGTAGTATTTATTATTATTATTATTATTATTATTATTATTACTGAAAACTCGTGAGAGTCAATTTTGACCAGTCTTGTTCCAGTGCTGCTAGACTGTACATGGACTTCATCAAGCGAAATGATGTCTCCGAATATAAGCGAAATGGCCATGCATAGTCTGATCATCCAGCACATCGACTGTCTTATCACAGTGCAAGAGCATGTGCTCCCCCCACCCCCCACCCTTTGATACATTCTGCATTATCCAGTAATTCGACCCTGTGTAGTATGCTCAGAGTCTGCGAAGGTCGCTAACATAAAGTATGAACCTTTAACATTTGTTAACGAACAGCGTAGACCCAGATCAGACTGCGCATCTGCACTGTCTGATCTGAGTCTACACTGATCGCATATGTCATAAGGCCGATTTCTGTTTGGGGTGAATATTTAGCGGAGGGTGTACGAAAGTGTCTTCGTTTGTCAAAAAAACAAAAAAAACAACAACATTGAACTATATATGACCAAAGGCTTGTTATGTTTTCAGATATTTAACCGCCGTGTATGGCCGCTGTTTTAATTCTTGCTGTATGTGTTGGGATGGTGGTAGCAGCCCCTAAGGGGTCATCATCAGAGATTAAACATGTCGACTACCTTATGCCGGAAGTTCAGCCACAGGTGGTAAGTAAAAGATTTGTGATTGTGTCTTGATTGTTCTATATTGTTTAGTAGCGCACCCAAAATGGGACTTCGGAAAACATTTTAGAATCAGATCGGACGACGCAAAGCGGCGCATATACCCATGATGCACAAAATACATTAAATGTTTGTAGTTATAATACAGGGCCCAGTTGTTCAAACCGTCGTTAGCTTAACGAGCTCGTTAAGGGTCATTTCGTTAACTGTTTTAGCGGATTCAATACTTAATATTCTGATACTTTTTGCTGAAAAAATGTGAGTAGCTTTTGCAATGCAAAAGCTACTCACATTTTTTCAGCAAAAAATTTCAGCATATTTGCATATCACTCGATGTAAATTTTAACGAATCGTTAACTAACGACATCGTTAGTTTTGAACAATTGGGCCCAGAAAAACCAGGCAATCATTTCATTATTCATCTGTGCCTCAAGAATAACTTCCAGACTTTAAAATTCTTTCCATTTCTTCTAAACATAAATTTCTAAAACTGAGCAATAGCCTATAGGCACATTTGTGTTTGGTTTTTATAATGCATTAGAAAATAAATATTACGATAAGAACAAATGTTTCTTTACTGAAAGTTTGATAAACCTGTTGATAATCTGTTAATCATTTGAATAAAACTGTTCAAATTCATTGATATGTTGGGAACTTCCTTGTCAGCTTGCTTTGGAAATTGTGATTTTATCAATTAACTCTGTATAACAATTCCTTGTTCTACTTCTTAGTTTGATTACAAAGCAGAAACCTCAGTATAAGAAAGTTTACACCTCTCATCGCCGTTACATACTGCTTCTTTCCATTATAAAAGACATGAGTCAACAATTACTGTTCTTATTGTATTATTGAAATCTTAAATATGAACCATTAAATCTAAAATGTTAGATTGCTATGTATGAGCCGTAACACAAGACAACGTACCTTCGGACATGTGCGCCCAACGAATACTCAAATCGGCCTGCGCGTCCGCGCAGTCTGATCAAAGTCTTCGTTGTGCGCATGAAGAAACTTTGCAGCCTTGGCTATCCTAAATGCGGCCAGTGAAGATTCTGATCAGACTGCGCGAATGCGCAGGCTGATCTGAATCTTTGCTGGGCGCAAATATCCGAAGTGAAAGACTTTGAAACTCAGTTGATGATAAAGTTCACTCTCTGTATAAAATATATCAGTAGAATAAAGGAAAGAAAATAATTTGCTCAAATTTCCCACTTAAAGACATAAAAATAAGACGTGTCTCGGTCATTAGTCTTATCACTGATAAGAAACTGGCCTCAACAAAACCTCGTATACTGTCAATACATTATTGACATGTAGAGGCTCAACAGGGAATTTTACTACTAGCTTATCTATCTGTTTCATGTGTAATATCATATGAGCTGGGACACAGCTATAGTCCTCCAAATTTTATTACCACACAACACCCTTCTGGGATTTCTTAATCCTCTCTTTATGACGTGCCTTTCATATCTTTTGCACAGCGCCTAGGTAGGGTCAATAAAATCATTAGTGAGTCTTACCATATTTATCAAAGACATACTGCTAATATATGACCAGTCACTAATTATTTTATTGATCCTACTTAGGCGATATTTAAGGGAGTTCAAAGATACGTCATAAAGAGGTTATTATGAGATCCCAGTAGGGGTGGTAAAGAGGCCTTCTTCAGGTAAATCAATATTTTTGAAGGAATACCAGAACTTTGAAAACATTAATTTAAATTTGAGGGTAGTTGAGACTCGTTCAGTTTTTTGTTTCTTTCTTCGTTACTTTGCTAAAATATTAATGAATGAATGAATTAATGAATGAATGAATTAACTAATTACAATAAACTAATTAATCAATTAATTATTTTATCTATTTATATATTTACAAGATATAATTCTGTTTTCTTACTCAGAATCGTCTGATACTGTAATACACCAATTATATTTTCAGCCGGACACCTACCTATGTAAACCGATGAAAATGTCATCGGATCCTAATTATATAGGTAAGTCTGTGTTAGATTAGTTCAGTAATTTACATGTCATATACACTTTTTATAGTCAACATATCGAAACAAAAATATCAGAATACTACTGAAAACACACACAAAAAAAAAAAACAAAACAAAAAACAGAGCAGGTCATTGTGAATGTTGCATAGGCTGTCAACAGTTTTTTTTACCTTTCTAATTTTATTTTACGCACAACTGCTCTGGACAACTTCAAAGAACAACAAATTGATAATATATTTTCATATAGTTCTGAAATAAAACAATTTGTATGAAATAAATAAAACTATTTGTATAAAATGTCATAGCCTATTTTCTGAAAAATAAGAAAATAGAAAACAGGAGTTGATATTTATTGCAAACGATTTCCTAAGGAGACCCTTCGTATGAAATGTCAAATTCTAGTTTTCTGAAAAGAAAAAATAAAAAATAAATAATAAAAAACAACAACAAAAAAAAACAAAAAAACAAAAAAAACAACAAAAAAACAAACAAAAAAAACAAAAAAAAAACAAAAAAAACAAACAAAAAAAAAAAACAAAAAAAAAAACAACAACAACAAAAAAAAAAACAACAACAACAAAAACATGTCTGCTGAAATTTGAACTCAACATGCTAGACGTTGCTTTGTTACATCACGAAAACATACCTATATAATTTTGACCCCCTTAAACCCCACTTTTATATAGTAAAACTGGGGTTTACAGGGGTATACATTATTTTTGTTATTTCTGCTCAAAAACATAGATTGTGGTACTCGTTAGAACCGCCTCGACGAGGCGGTTCTAACTAGTACCCACAATCTATGTTTTGAGCAGAAATATGAAAAATATCAGAATTTTTTATCCGAAAAATTGCCATTTTTTGGTGGTAAAATTTTCAGTGTATTTGAATAAGCGTGTTTTCGTAATGATAACCAATCAGCTACTTCGCTGAAAGTAACTTTTGTTCTGTAACTATTTGCAGACAGCCTGTTGGTAAATGCTTCAAACATATATATCACGATTTGAGGGAAATTGATACGCTTTCAGGGGAATGCAACTTTATCTAAACTGTTTTGTCTCCCATCTGAAAATGGGCCCTCTGTAACAGGAAAGAATTTGTTCCCAGGTCCTTTTCAGAAGGGGATTTGTGTTCAGAGAAGCAAACAGGAAGTCCGAGAATTGTCTCCCTTGTAAAACTGGAAAACAAATGTACCAAGTCTATCTAGTCCCTTTAAATAAATCTCGGAGAAAGATTGAAGTTGTTATACTGATCAAGTAGTAGGGATATACGAAAACATAAAGGCTTTCCTTCTTGGGTTCGACTCTTTACCGATTTGACCTACGAAAACATAACAACTTTCCCCATTGGATTCGACTCTTCACCGATTAACCCTACGAAAATATGACGCCTTTCCTTCTTGGATTCAACTGTTTAATTCCACAAAAGTTTTGAGCATTCCCTCCACCAGTCCGTCCTTTTACTATACAAAGTTGTGAATCAGGGATTACCGTCGATTCTGAGTAAATGCATTTTTTCTATTTTAAATTCAGATTTAATGGACTTAAATCTGAACTTGAAATAGAAAAACTACCAAATTATGTGTGTTAGGTGACTGTCAAACAGTTTAAAACCTGATTGAACTGCTCCTTCATAAAGAGAATAGTTTGATTGGGACCACATACTTTGTTTATTCAGACATCACGAAAACATACCTATATAATTTTGACCCCTTTAAACCCCACTTTTATATAGTAAAACTGGGGTTTACAGGGGTATACGTTATTTTCCTATTTCTGCTCAAAAACATAGATTGTTGGTACTCATTAGAACCGCCTCGGCGAGGCGGTTCTAACGAGTACCCACAATCTATGTTCTGAGCAGAAATATGAAAAAATATAAGAATTTTTATCTGAAAACTGTCAGATTTTGGTGGTGAAATTTTCAGTATATTTGAATAGGCGTGTTTTCGTAATGATATCGCTTCGAGTTTATTTTTACATTAAATTGTAAAACGCGATCGAGGCTTAAAATACAGCTTCTTTTTATTTCAGTGGGATTTGAAGCTCACGCCAACATGAATATTGCTCATCACATCTTGTTGTACGGATGTACAGAACCTGGAAGCTCAGAACCTGTATGGTAAGATATTTTTTGCAAATATTTAAAGACATAGTTAAAATGAGACCAAAAGTGGTACCACTCACTAATGATTTTATTTCCCCTACCTACTGCTATGTCAGAGGGATCAAAGATAGGAGTATGAGGTGTGTGTGTGTCTGGGGGTGGGGGGCTGGGGGGAGGGGTGTGTAAAGAGGTCGTCTGAAGGGTTATAAATTTTGTAGGATTGTTCCAGTACCACAACTTATATTGCGCCTGTAACATGTAACAGAGAAGCCAGTTTTAAATTCTCCTGCAGGGCCTCTACCGGGGTCTGTTGTTTATTGACAGTATACTAGGTTTAGCAGTACCCAGTCTCCTATCAGTAATAAGACTAATGGCCAAGACACATCTTATTTTTAAATCATTAAGAGGAATTGGTGTAATTTAAGGGGGTGGGGGAGGGGGTGGATGGGGAGTCTGTTATCGCTTTTGACTCCCTCTTGAAAAGGGATCTACTCACCACTCTCTCCGTGTAGAGCAGACCCCTTTTTAAAAGGAGGCTGATATGCAGGAATGCAAACAGGAATGCAGGAATGCAAACAAACGTTGATCTTCATGTAAAATGGCGGACACACTTCCAAGTGTGTCCAGTTATCTTAAAGGAAAAAGGCTACTTATCGCATATGCTGACTCCATATACCCTCCAGATCCTTCGTTTATCATTAGCAGAATCATTGGAATCTTTAGAATATACGACTATCAATAATCAGGGAAGGTTCAGGCCAGATTGTGCAGATACGCAGACTGATACAGTAAATGTTCTGAAATTTTGAACAGTGAAATATGAATTTCAAAACGATAGTTAGGAAGAAATTATTTTTGTAATGGGACGCAATTGAATTGTCTCCCTCTTAAAAGATAATTTCTTCATATTGTGCCGTTGTTGAGGAGACATAATACGTTTTTGGTTTCATTTCTTTTTTTTCTGTTCGAAGCTTCAATATGTTTACATTGCGCGAACTGTAGCATATGCGTTAAGAACCCTTTTTACATGGCTCGGCTCATTTATATTTTGTTTTCTTTCTGTAAGGCTTTAACGTTTAGCCTGAAAATTACGCGGGCGAGAATTAATTGAAATTAATTGAAATACTTCTTTTTTCCCCTTGGTGTACTGGTTGATGGCATTTCATTTCACCGTTTAAGTCATGTCGTAATTAAAACATTAATCAGTTTTAAATGCAATGAACTTCACGCAGAGCTGTGGAAATACCATGCCCGACTTGCCCAACTTGTCCCATTTCCCATTTCAAGTAAGAAATTTCAATTTACTTGTCCTGGGCCAAGTAATTCATAGCTCTGGCTAGATAGAGTATCAAGATTATAAGATGTATATTTTTCTTATTTCTCTAAGAACACATATGTTATGGGTACTCATTAGAAGCACCTCAGTGAGGTGCTTCTAATGAATACCCACAACATATGTTTTCTTAGATAAATAAGAAAAAAAAATGACAATTTTCGGGCAAGTAAATCTTGGTTGGACAAGTGGATTTTGACCATTTACTTGTCCTTGGACAAGTAATAAAATTTGATAATTCCTCACCCCTGCTTCAGGCATGCAAAAATGTGTCGGAGCAGTTTAAGTGCTAACCGGTCCTATTTCCTAGCCCAGATCAGCCAGCATGCACTTGCATATGCCATATCGGAGAAAGGCTTGCACTATCCGCTAACGAGATCACCAGAAGCTTTATACAAACAGCTACAAGTAAGGCTTTGATCAGAAAGTTTTGATCATCTTCATTAACCCATTTATGCCGAGTGAATTCTTCTACTTTAATTCCTTGGACAGGTTCAGTTCCTATATAAGGGGTGTCTGGTTAGTTTTCAATATTGTCATGTTTTGTAGAACTATCTTAACTTAATGCAAACAGTGTAGACAGACATCACCAGAAATGAAGTCTATAAACTGTAAAACGTTCACTTCACTGATTGTTTTATCTCACTGAGCTAAACAAGGATGGCAACTCACTCTTCTGGTGCTTGTTTTCATATCTTAGTATGCAGGTGCGACATAAACTTTGACGAAGTTCTTTATATTTTTTAATAATATGGTCCCGAACAAAACCAAAAGAAAATATATGTGAAGACAAATCGAAAAGAAAATACTGGAATAAACAGGGAAGTGATAGTCCTCATCAATCACAGCTCCGGATAAGGTTCCCTTTTTCAACCAAAAGGAATTGAATTGTTTTCTTATTACCCTATGAAAAAGATAAGGTGGTTTATTTTTTATTTCAAAATGAGTACCCATAACATATGTTTTCATGGAGAAATACGATAAATATTTACATGATAGTCCTTCTTATCTGGAGTTGTAATATCTTGTTGGTTTTAATATTGGCACACAGGCGCTTATTACAATTTGAGTCTGTAATTTCTGTTGTTTTGCAGGAACTGTGGCGAGATGGCACAGAAGAACACAGCTCACTACAAGGCGGGTCCAGTGTGTAAAACAGGTGCTAAAATATTATACGCATGGGCGATGGACGCACCACCTCTCAAGTTACCAGAAGGTGAGGATTTGATTTTGTATATAAATACAATATCTGCCAAGAAAATGCGTATGTACATATAAGCATGTGCATGTAGACTTATCCCAAAAAAGCAGAATAAATACAGCAAGAAACAGTGTATTTTGTCCTGTAATATTGTAATATTTTAAGAGGAATTGACATCATTTCAGGAGAAATAACTCTGTCAAATTAATTTTCGTCCCTTTCAAACGGAGATATATTATAAAAGTACAGAATTTACTCCCTTTTGGAGTAGACCTCTTTTCAGAATGGGATCGTTGAGCAGTAAACCAAACAGGAAGTCATAAATGTTGTCTCCCTAGCACTGTTTTTCTGTCATAATGAATAGTATGTTCAGTTCTTTGTAGTCTTGTATGTGCCATTAACCCTTAAAATGCCAAGAAAACCTGCATCTGAAAATGTCGTCTGTTAATGCCGTCTGCTGAATATTCTTGCAAACTTTTCAAACCTATTTTTACATACAGTCAAACTATGGATCCTGATCAGACTGATCCTAGAAGAACAGTCAGATCTGGGTCCACACTGTTTGCAAAAATGACTTTTAGAATCACAAGCAGATGACAAATCAGACGACAATTATTGTGATTGGGCAGTTTAAGGGTTAAATGTCCACAAAAAAATGATATATACTTGTCCATTTTAGCTTAGATTCTAGCTAATGAGGCTTAGAATGTTGCATAAAATATGACATATTGAAATGTTTTCTTATCACCCTAACACCAACAGAAAATGTGATTTCACATTTCATGCAAATGGTTCTCTAAGGAGGCACTTTGTATGTACATCAGCAAATCACTTCACGGTGTATCTTCTAGTATTCTAGTATCCAGTGAATGGTTCTTGCAGCAGACAGCGATGGTCCTGTTTAGACTGTATGGAGGTGCAGGCTGAAGTGTTCCTTCACTGCCCCACTTGCCTTGAAAATATATATTTCTTTGTGCGTATCCACTATAAGATAAGGGTGTGTTTTAATTCGTCTTTACAAAATGGCAGAATGAAAGGTTGAGACACGCTCCTTAGATTACATGTTATTGAAATCGTGATTTGGCCCCACCTACTTTACTTGTCAATTTTACGTTTTGTTTACTTTTGGTATTCATTTTAATAATTCCTCCAACTTAGAAAGAGTTGAGGGCATATTGGTTTCGCTTTGTCCGTTCGTTTCGTTCATTCGTCATACTTTACCTTGTGTATAAGATACCTCAAAACTATTTGAGCTAGGGCCATTATATTTGGCAGACGTGTTTGGGCGGGAGAATGTATCACTGATAAACTTCTGAAAAGTCGGATGAATTTCATAAGAGTTATGTTCCTTTTCAAGTTTTGCATTTTGTGCGGACAAGCATATAGTTGCTGGCATAGTGTTTTACAAACAAGCATTTTTAGTTTTATTGGATATTTTCTTACGTTATTATATGATTTAGGTCTTTTGGATACATGCAAAATCAAAATATGAATTTTGATGCAGGGTATGATGAAATAACCTGTGTATCAGAATCGTTCGAATTAACGATGTCAGTGCACTGATATGAATGACGCGGTACTTATCGGTGCATCGATAAAAGTGAAGGTGCACCAGCAAAATGTATCGGTGCACTGATAAATTTAGTTTTTTCGGTGAAAGAATGAATTACTTTTGGCCCATTTAATTATTGGTGCTCCAACTGAGAGCTTCGCTCGCATATATAAATCAACCAATCATATAATGGCTTACGTTGGCAATTCATTTATTTGCATGTAGCGTACATATTTATAAATTAGTACAGAGCTCTCTTTGTTTTTGGAGCATTTTTTTTATGTTACCGCACGATCTTAGTCCTTCGAATAAATGTCAAATCAAAATATGTGTAGCAAAAGGAGTAGATCTAGGGCATTTTTGTAAAGCATTATGTTAAGAGCCTGTGATGTATTTTCGATATCAAGAAAATATTGTCAGTGCATTGATATTCACGACACAATATATTTTACCTGTGCATCGAAAAAAATGTAGGTACACTACTAAAATGTACAGGTACACTTATAAATTTAATTTTATCGATAAACCAATGAATTCAATGTGACCCTTTTAATAAATGAAGCATCGAAAATCAGCTCTGATCGTACATACAAAAATCAACGAATCAAATTTTGGCTATCATCGGCAATTCATTTACCTGCATATAACATGCAGTTTTATAAGACAGCATAGGATTCCCTCTGTTTGGTGTGCTTGCTTATATACATAAACAGCACGGACCAAATAAATAGGTAGACCGATATATCGGTGCCCCGATATTTTATCACTACACAGGTAAATGCCATCGGTGGACTGACACGGTGGACTGACACATTTTATTGATGCACGGATAACAGCTTCTCAGAGCGCTAACTTCTGCAACAAGGTATATCGGAACCAGAATTTTACGGTGACTTTAGTGTACAGATTAAGAAAAATTATGTGAAAATGTAACTTTTTTGAGCAATTCAGAAAACTAATTTACCGTTATAAAATAATTGGCTATAGCCTGGATATTATGCGACAGACTGCATGCCTAGGTGTCAACCCAATCATTGTTGATAGCTATGCTTCACTCTTTAATTTCATAACGACGGTTCGGGACTCAGACTCAATGACGGCCACTTCGTAAGACTTTAACCAGTGGGTTGGGGCTTGACGATATGTCTTTGGCTTGACCCGCCGTGGTTTAACTATTGGTTTTCATTTACTCTGGCATACACGGGTACTCGTCTTTGTTTATCATTGTGATTAATTTGATTTTTATGTTTTCGATTTGATGCATTGACTGAGTTAAGAACCTTTATGCGAACCGAATTTTTATGTATTTCTGTATCAGTAGTAGCATCGGGACCCAGGGTGAAGTTGGCTAGCTATAAAAGTGCTTTAAATCCCCCGATGGTTTATTCTTCTGACCGTTCTAAGGCGGTGGTCCCGGTATTAGTCTTACTCTTTGTTGTTTTGTGGTTTATTCTACGAGGCTATTTGTTTTATGTCTTACCTTGTGTTATTTTGTTCTTGTGTTTTTCAGTCCTTTTAGCATTGCGATTATCTCGCTTGGGGAAGAGAGAGCTAATCTTAGTGTTTTCCGTACGTTTGTACGATTTGCGCTTGTTTGGTTTTGTCTGTTTCCTCTTCCTCTTGGTGTCTGAGAAGGGCTGCGGTTTGTGATTTTGGCACTCCCTGGACTTTTCTCTTACCTTTATTTTGTACAATTTCGTACACTTTTCTGTCTACGGGCATATACGAATAAGGCGTAATAGTCAGTTCGAGCTCATGTCTTGTGTACATCCAAGGATACCGTTAACATGTTCGTTTTAGAGATAGAAAAGCGTTTTTGTATACCAGAAGTTCCTTGTGTCATTTTTTTCTTGTGTTTTCAGTCCTTTTAGCATTGCGGTTACCTTGCTTGGGGAAGAGAGCTAATCTTAGTGCTTTTCGTACGTTTGTTCGATTTGTGCTTGTTTGGATTTGTCGGTTCCTCTTCTGGGAAGGGCTGCGGTGTGTGATTGTGGCACTCCCTGAACATTTCTCCTACCTTGTTTTTGGATGCAAAGACTTCCATATGTGACATATAAAGACCAGGCCGCCGATTCATGAATAGGCAAAAACTTCACAGAATAAGATGTAATGAGCCCTCTGGTATCCAATAAAAGTTTAAAAGATATACGTCTGATTTATTTATGAAAACAGAAGACTTTTTGTTAGAACCAATTTCGATTCAGCCTAAAGTCATTTCATTTTCTATGATCTTTAAGTGCTTTCTACTGTAGATATTATGTTTGCTTTAAGGGCTTCTTATGATGACGTTTTCAACACAGCTACCTACTCTGGACCTGAGGCAAATAAACTGCGTGGTTAGCAATTGTTTGGTCCAATATTTGTGATATTATATTTGGCTTGATGACATTATGACTATACCTGTGTATAACAACCAGCTACTCGTCAAACCTAGGTCGCGGAATACTGATCTTGGAGTTTTACCAAGGCACGAGGCATCTTTGTACTTTGGATACATTTCTGGTTGCGTGATGTGACTCAGTTAATGTCGCACTGGTATTGGTATTCGTTGTGTGTGTATGTCCCTTTCTGCGCGGTGCGGATCAATTAACGTTTTATGTAGCAATTAATTTGTTCAAGACAGAAAGAGATGACAAATCAGTATTTATTTATGAAATTATTGACTTATTAAGCGCACGTTTAAGAGTGAAAATCACATGACGCAAGGCAATTCGTATCATGTTATTTTATTGACATTTTTATTGATTTGAGTCATAACAAAACCTGTCTTCGAACTATGCGAACCTGTCTACAGAATAAAAAAAAAACAAAACAAAAAAAAAAAAAAAAAAAAAAAACAACAAAAAAAAAACAAAAAAAAAAAAAACACAAAAAAAAACAACAAAAAAAAAACAACAAAAAAAAAACAAAAAAACAAAACGGATCAGTTCTAAACTTTTAGATCTAGACGTCTATAGTATATGGTCGGATTCAAAGAGGTTCTACTAAATGTTGTCATTTACTCTGACTCTTGGCTTATAGTCGAGCCATCATCTTTATGCAACCATTAGAGCCGAGAAGTTAATTTATAGGGCTTAATTTTCATGAGCCGATACATGTGAAAACGTACCTTCGGACATGTGCGCCCAGAGAAGATTCAGATCAGACTGCGTAGTCTGATCAGAATATCCACCGGGCGCATTTTGATAGCCAAGGATGCAAAGTTTCTTAGTTTAAGCAAATTTTATTCAGAATTAATGACACATCAATACATATAAAAACATACGAAATACTAGGATTGGAATGAAAGCACGTTCCTCCCCTCATAAAAGTTTCTTCATAGGGATAAGGAAGACTCAGATCAGACAGCGCAGATGAGCAGGCTGATTTGAGTTTTCGTTGGACACGCATGTCAGAAGGTACGTTTTCTCACGTTGCGGTCATACGTTTTTCTGTGTGAAGATGCACCGATGTTGTGAAGGGGTAACACATGCGCGGACCGAGCAAGTATATTTAGCTGAAAATGCATCTATTTGGACATCCATTTAACCGTGTTTATGCCACCCATCCTACCCATATCGCGTAACGGTACTTATTTTTGTCATAGTCTCTCTTCGTTTTGTTCATTTCCCTTCGTTTATTCGTTCTGTATTTAATGAAGTTCTGTTTTGTATTGCCATTGCATGAAATTAGAACGCGCTGCTGTTTTCACGGAGCTACTCTAGATACTGGAGTATACAAAGCTGCAAATGCTTGAAAACGGATTTTTTATTATCGCTATAAAGTCTAGATTATGATATCAATAAGCACTAAAATGGGTATAGTCTGTAATAAAAGGCTAATAGTACCAAAGCAGCTATACATTGTATTTTTCATATATCATAAATGTTACACGAAACGAAGACATAAAAATATGTTACACAAGTGACAATTAAATATATGTTACTCAGATTAAAAGTATCATTTGGGCTGTACACGCCATCTTATCTAAAATTGGATGTCCATCACGAAAACATGCCTATATAATTTTGACCCCCTCAAACCCCACTTTTATATAGTAAAACTGGGGTTTACAGGGGTATACATTATTTTTCTTATTTCTGCTCAAAATAGATTGTGGTACTCGTTAGAACCGCCTCGGCGAGGCGGTTCTAACGAGTACTCACAATCTATGTTTTGAGCAGAAATATGGAAAATATCAGAGTTTTTTATCTGAAAATTTTCAGTTTTTGGAGGTGAAATTTTCTATATACTCGTGTTTTTGTAATGTAAGCATTCGAGAGATCTATCCTTTTACAAGCTGTCATGACTCGTTCAACACTACACAAATATTACGATGTTTGTTTTTAGAAATTGGCACTTTCTTATTTTCCGAGCAAATAGACTTTATATTTCATGCAAATTGTCTTTGGCGAACACAGCAGTGTAGCAATACGGTTGCTTTCATCTCTTCATTGAACCACAACCCTGACAAGAATCAAAGACACGTCACACTAGCTTCGAAATCAAATTTGACATCATATCCAGATATGAAGAAGTCGCTGGCCATAAATAGCTCAAACAATCCAACAGGTATTTGGGCGGGAAATGTACTTGTCATTCACAGACTCCGCTTTCTTCATTATTTGCGCAATAGCTTCGAAACAATTTGAATATAGTTTTTATGCGATTTTATCTAGATCTTGTGAAATTAACTTTTTAAGACCACGTAAAACGGGACCACTGAACTTCCGACGTAGAAGTTGACTTAAGAGTTTTACGGCCCAGTAAACACTGTCAAGATGATGTCGAACCGGTCAGTTAACCCACTGGCACTCTTCCTGGGCAGGCTTAGTCCTCTTAGCGGTTAAACAGTACTTGTGCACATACTTTCGCCAGTGACTTACAACTGCCTTCTTGAATCAGCGGAAGGTGGGAAATGACCGTAGAAATGATTTTATGATCAATCTCCATGAAAATTATATCGCCGAGCAGTGCTATTTTCGGAGTCGAGACCATGTACTTTATTCTTTGCTTCTACTGAACGGGCCACTTTTAAGGATTCAGGAGAAGTTAAGAATGAACTGCACAAGCGCGGATATGGGAAGTGTGCAGAAATATAATTATTTCTGTTTAAAACCTTGGACGGTCTTGCTTTCTCAATCTTTTTTTTTCTTTGCTCACTTTATGAGAAAACCCCCGTCTGGAACTTAAATTTCAAAGTTCAAAGGTTTTTATTATTATTATTTCTCATCATAAAAATACCGCCAAAATACAAAGATATTCAGAAAATCGAACATAACAAAAACACACAAACTGCTTGCATACCTATGCATGCAAGTAGTATTGGGTGGCACGATGGGGACTCCCCATATATTAGCAGGAGCTTTGCTGTTCATTGACTACGTAAGGACAGACTTAATCGCATATGATAGTGTCAGGAGTGACGGGCTAACCAATCATTTTCCAACAGCGACGAAAGAATGTTAACCGCTATCACCCCTCATATATAGACACATTAATTTCTTCGGTAAAGCTTTTATTTTGGCTGAATGGCAGATAGTGAAGACCCTGATCAAATTAATCTATAGAAACCGTCTGATCTGGGTATGTACCATTTGTTGATGTGGAGAGAAAATATAAACATTATTAATATATAATTTTTTAAAGCGCTAATCGCAGCTGCGGTAGACGACTTTTTCTCTTATATTTCTTCGCTGTTTTTTTTTTTCAGAGAAAAAAGGTTTGACATTTCAGACGATTCACATGAAATGTCAAATCGTTTATTTGTTTAATTTATTTATTTTAAGAGGATAAGCATATTTTACTATAGGCCCTATGGTTAATCTACCATATCTTTTCTCGAAAAAATAATAATAGAAATAATAATAATAAAGAAAAATTTTCTTGTGGTCAGATTTGTCTTTTAAAAAAAAGGAACACGAGAAAACAGTGGCTTAAATACAGTTGTAGGTAGGTATAGGTTTCCGCTAGTTGTTAATTCCTTGATAGACAGCACGTCATAACGAAAACATACCTATATAATTTTGACCCCCTTAAACCCCACTTTTATATAGTAAAACTGGGGTTTACAGGGGTTATACATTGTTTTTCTTATTTCTGCTCAAAAACATAGATTGTGGGTGCTCGTTAGAACCGCCTCGTCGAGGCGGTTCTAACGAGTACCCACAATCTATGTTTTGAGCAGAAATATGAAAAAATATCAGATATTTTTATCGGAAAACTTTCAGTTTTGGGTGGTGAAATTTTCAATATATTTGAATAGGCGTGTTTTCGTAATGCAATGACGATGCCCTGATCAAACCAATCTGTATGCGTCTCCGAGTTATTAAATAAATAATGGCCTTTGTTTTGCATATAGAATGCTTAAGACACAAAAAGCAGAAAATGAAAAGTTCTGATCATTCTTTGTAAGCCAAAAATTATAGTTTCTTATAGTAAAAAGAAATACTAGTCATTTTTCCCGCGGTAAATGCGTGGTTAGACCCACTCTGTAGATTTTACTGTTCAAAAAGGAGGGGAATTCATCTTGGAAACATATTTTTGAGGTATCACAGCGCATCAACTGCGGATTATCATCTTTACATATCAAGCGCATCATTCTCTGATTTAATCTTCTTAGACATAAATCAATTTCAAAAGTTTGGCGAAAGCCGAAAATGCAACGTTACCAACACTATGGTACGCAAATAACTAGGCGTGGTTTTCAACAGAAGCAAACAGAACAGCTGCGTATGCAATTTCAGCCAATCATTAACGATAATATAAGGTTTAGTGGACACGCCTATTTGTCCATCATACCAGGAGTCAATCAAGTTGAAGTCAAATGGGTGCGAAATATCCTGCGGTATGTCTTTGATTTTTGTCACGTCCGTCATCAAAAGGGACATTGGGAATACTATTGTTGCTGAACTGCTGTTTTTCGCGGTTGTAATACCGTATTCGACATAATTACCGCACTGTGCGCTTAGGTTTTTCAAATTTACAGGACACACTCATTTGTGGTCAAATATGTATCTATCTTCTAAGGCTACACTATAAAAAAGGTCAGAAAAGGACTTATTTAATGATGACTATGCGAATTTTTCTGACTTTCTTTACAAAAGCATATGTTGTGGGTACTCATTTGAATTGCATCGATGTAAAGAAGTAAAGAAAAAAGTACACTGGTTGTAATCTGAAGACTACGGAATTTCTTGACTGTGCGCTTATAGGGGTATGTGTGGTAATTAGGTCGAATACGGTATTGTCTGAATTCTCCATTAAAACATATTGCAACCAAACATATCGACATTCTTTATTTCTCCATGAACAGATACGTTGCGGGGTACTCATTGGAAGCGCCTCTACGAGGACCTTAAATATTATCTGATACTCCGCTTAGCTATAGCAATAATTATAAGCCATTATATTGCAGTACATAACAAGACAAAGTATATAGATATAAACGTCTAAGTACCGGCGCAACTTTTGATCATGTTTACTTAGAGATATGGGACAAGGATATACTAAAGTTTAATAAATTTTCAATGTAACCGATATAAAAGAACAACAATGTGATTCTTTAATGTATGCTTTTATTAAGCTTTATGAAATTTCTTGATTGAAATGAAAATAATGTAGACAATTATCTGTTTATAACACATTTTGTTATAAGATGGTTTCAGATATAGCATGGTTCAAAAATGAATTCGAAACATGTATAGATTATATCAAAACTGATGGTTAATGTTTTTTTTTTTAATAACATCTACATAGTTTTGTATTGATATAACAAGATTGTTTAAATAATACAGCTTATGCTTTGGATTCCAAAATTTGTGTTAAAAGCAGACTGTAACATTTTTGATAAAACCTATCGCCTGACAGGGTAGTTCGCCTGAAGTTGACTTTAGTTAGACCCAAGTCTGCTGCAGAAAACCGGAAAATGAAATAAATCACCAACAACATAAACACAGAACAGTAATAAACACAACAAAAGAACCGATTGGAACGGTCAGATATAATCTTCGCCCTCAACTTTTACTGTGGTTCACAACACTTATTTGTGCGGCTCGTTGAGCGATCTAACTCATTGCACGGTTATGCAATCTCGCCAGAACCTTAGGTAGTTGCTCATACGAGCATTCTCAGCCAAACAACAAGGTCCTAGCCCCTGTGAGTGTCTCAATATGTGCATTCAAATTTAGACATTAAAAAAGGCCTAAACTTATAAAATTTGAAATTTTGCCTTGTAGTCTTTACCTAAGTGTGTATACTTCTTTAATCCCCTGATTTTGCTATTGGGAACAAGGAGCTTCACATTACATATACATCTTAACGTAATGATAAGGACTGTGAGTTTCACAAAATACACCAACCTGAAAAAAGGGTAGAATGCATATCGAAGTTTGTCATTTAGAACTTAAACATTTTGCATAAAATTATAATTCGGTAAAATATGCTATAATTAGGTAAAAATGTTAACTTAACAAAGATATGATTAAGTTGAAAATCTTCAAATATTTTCTTTCGCAAAATATCAATATTTGAAAAGTAAATCTGGCAATACGTTTTTAATTCATTGTCCGTGTTTCTATGTATTAAGGAGATTCCTTGACGATCATGACATTCAAAATGTAGCAGTTTGTTTTATTGCTCTACACACACGATAACACAGTGCCAAAATGCTTGGCAAGCTTCAGAGGTTCTTAAAACGTTCATCATTGTTGGGTGATACGTTGGTCTTTATTTCCCTCCCTACCCATCCTCACCCACAACGTGCTCCTCAGGTTTTCTTTTTTTTTCTCTCTTTTTTTTTACCCATCTACTTGACTAACTCAAAAAATAATGAATTTATGCTTCTAAGGCTTGGCTTCCATATAAGCCGCGCCATGCGAAAGCGTGTTTTCAGGCGTATGCGGACTGCAAAGGCCCAGATCAGTCTGTGCATCGTGCAATCTGATCAGGGTCATCGCTGTCCGCAAGCAGAATTACTGGATAATAGAATGTTTCAATGAAGAGCAAATACGCGGATGAGACTTTGCCCAAGTGCAGGATGTTTCTTATGGGGAAATCACGTGAAAATGGCACGGATTTCAGCCTTTAGAGTATTTTCAGCACGGAAAGCGAAAATGCATATTTGCTCACACCAGACGATATAGATGATACCAGACTTAACGTCGTTTCAAAGAAATGTATTGTTCGAAGCTAAGCATTGCACAAAGCACAAAATATTAGAATCCGCACATTTAGCACATGCTTGAAGGCACTTTTCCCTTGACGCGGTCCATTTTGTAAACAGAATCTAACACTTGTCATGCTGAAAAAATTAAGATGCCACGCCCACTTCAAATTTTCAGCCAATCAGATTACTTGATCCAAATTGGTCATACAAATTCAAGTACTTAATGACAAACAGTGCAGATTCAGAAGCCAACTGATCTGGATCTACACTGTTTGCAAAGGCAGGGTATATCCGGATTCAGCAGGACCAGGGCTAACATTACTTTTCAAATTGTACTTCCATTGCTTGTTTATTACATTTACGCCAGTTTCTTGCTCGGAATAATCCTTTCACCCCTGAGTTCCTAAAGTGGTATCTCCCATCTTTGAATTTGGACAGATCCATTGTTTATACTAGGAGTTTCAGTCTAAACTGAAAAAGAGAATGCCAAACAGTGTAGATCGAGACCGCTCGTCTCATCTGGATCTACACTGTTTGCATAGCAGCTGTATTGGTATCCAGCGTTGAAAGGATTAATTGAATGATGCCATGCAATTAATTTTGTGTAAAATAAGACCAGTAGATCATTGTTAATGCAGTTCCTAATCTCTCCTTTTGGTGCATCGGGAAGTCTGTGTTTCGTGATGGGGCAATTCCTGGGTATCTTCACCTGTTGAATAGTTGATGATCATATATTGAGCACATGAAAATTCTTTGCAACAGTATGTATCAAGTTTGTGCAAAATCCAGGTTGAACCTAGTAAGATTGAACATAGTTCAAGCTAACTAAAAAGTATTGATATTTTTTAACCAAAAAGTGTTGATATTTTTTCTCATTTCTGTTGTGGTACTCATTAGGAGCGCCTCAATGAGATGCTTCTAATGAGTACTCACGACATGTTTTCTTGGAGAAATAAGAAAATATTCTCCCGATACTACCTTTATCTGGAATTATAGGGACAGCCGACAATATTTTAAATGCATCCCTGCTGAGTAATGCGCCATGCCAATTTGAATTAAATATTGTTAAAAATATGACAGACACTCCGTTTCTAGAAACAAAAGAAAGAAAAAAAATCTATAATACTCGATGCAAATGTACATACTTAAACTCCCTTGAGATTAAAAACACTTTAAGGCTGGAAATGAATACACTTTCAGGGACGTAATTGTCTTAATTGTATAAATAGGAATCTTCTCCAAAAAGCCTTTTAAAGGGACTTGGGGAAGTGACTATGTCTCCTTCTGACAAGGATTCTAATCTAAAAAGAAAGAATTTGCTCCCGTTGGGAGCAAATTCTTCCTTTTTAGAGTATACCCCATATCAGAAAGCGCTGTATGTGCTGGAAGCAAACAGGAAATCTCAAAACTGTTATTTCTTGTAAAAATCTAACCCCCCCCCCAAAAAAAAAAAACAAAACAAAAAAAACAAAAAACAAACAAACAAACAAACAAAAAACAATAAAAAACTGCCAAGTGTATCAAGTCCCCTTAAATATTGTAAACCAGAGAATCCGCACGTAGTACAGTTCATCCTGGAAATACTCTTAATACAGCGGAAAGTAGTCATGTTTCTTGTGGGGGAAATCACGTGACTATGACGTTGATTTCAGCCTTCGATTTTTTTTAAGCACACAAAGTGAAAATGTACATTTGCTCACATCAGATGCAATATATGATACCAGAATTTACATAATTTCAAACAAATTGTACTCTTCGGAGCTAAGCATTGCACTAACACAAAATATCATTAAGCGTGCTTTTGAATTCCTTTAAATAGTCTAAATAGACTGGATAGTCTTTATTTATTGGTTTAGTTTCTTTAAAAATTATAGGAATTTGCATTTCCTGAACAGATTATTAAAATGAAATGTCAATTCGTGTATTCCATGGGAAGTAAAAAGATACATATATTCGATTAAAAATATCCATTTGTCAATCTATAATTCAGCTTATCATTCTGGGAGTTGATTAACAAATTCTGAACGCTGCTAGGTTTAAACTTAACCCTTAAAGCGCTAGTCACACCTACAGCAGACGACATACTGTTTTATTTTAAGAGCAAAATAAGGCTTTACATTTCTTGTGAAGTTTTCTTAATTTTCCATTAAAAAGGACTTAAAATGTCATTTGAATCGTCTCCTAAGGATAGACGCAAGAAACACCAAGTCTTATTTTCAGGGATAAATAAGAAATACCAATCATTTTGGCCTGCTTCTTTTGTCATCTGTGAGTTTTCTGTGTGTTTATATGCTGTTGAAAGCTTATGAGGACATCTACCATAACAAACTTTTTAGTTAATTCAGCAAAGGGACTGTGGATGGCTGTACAGTGTAGTAATCAGTACACATAAGCTAATCAGAACTTTTACTGCTCACGTAAGGTGTCATTTCGCCTCTCAGAGATTATAGCAACTATCGACTGATAACCATGTTTTCCTTTCCGAATTGATTTATGGCGATGACAGCACGCATCATAATATCCGGTGGGAAACTATATGGTGAGATCGATACTTACGACTTGAACGAGACACACCTAATTATTACCTGACTGGCTAACCAAAATAAATAAATAAATAAATAAATATTGAGATACTCTCTTACAGGCTCTATCCGCCAAATATGACTATTGAGCCAGCGCATTACAAAACCAACAAAATGGCATGTGCGCCCAGCGAAGTCTGATCAGTCTGGGCATCCGCCCAGTCTGTTCAGAGTCTTCGCTGTGCGCTCAATGGGTAGCTAAGGGCATGCTTTCGTCATGTTGACTGTGAAGACTCAGATCAGACTGGGCGGATGCCCAGTCTGATCTGAGTCTTTGCAGGGCGCACATGTTATTTTATTGGTTTTGTCACGCGCTGGCTCATTATTGTGATTTCACGATCATGCGCAACTAGAGCAAGCCTATCCAGAAATATAGCTTAAACAACTAAAAACTCAATCAAATGCCCTAACTCAATCATATATACTACCACTGTATACCACAATTAGCTTATAAAGGTTCTTAATGCCAGAAATAACGCAAACGCACCCCCTTTTTGGGGCAAATTACTTCAAAATCATGGAATTATTTAACCCAAACTCACTTTACACCCCGAATTTTGGCCCCAAATAGGCATTTGTTTAACATGTGCATCCCCGTTTTCAGAATAGCTAAATTTTTGCTTCCCCCATTTCAAAGTCTGCGTACAGGCCTGGGACTATTATGCTGGTGGTAACCAGACCACAGTTAAAATACATTCATTTGGTTATTCAGTCAGATTTCACAGTAAAACGCATTCATTATCATCGTGATGCATTTTGATAAATAACATCTGAAAAGAGGGATGCTTTGGTATTAAAGCACAAAAATAATCTCAAATAGTTGACTTGGTTTTATTGAAACTGTTTAAGAACAGAAGTGTAATCTGCAACACTACTCATGCGTCCTTGCACATGGTTAAGCATTATTCTGTTTTCAAATAAATCTAAATGAGCTCAGAGGAACAGAAAATATAAACTACGCTAAATATGTAGATAAATACAAAGAAAACTGTTCGTTCAGAATTATGCAAGAAACGAGACAATATGTCTTTTATCGGGTCACCGCAGTGTCTTCAGTCATCCAATATAAGGATACACGTGTAACATGGGGATGAAAATTTGTAGATAATAAAAAGACAACAGTGATGCATTTTGGTAACATTCCCTTGTACCTCCTGTTTTATAAATGGCGAAAGTATTCTCAGCGGTGTGATTTAGAAGATTACCCACCAAGTATTGTATTAACATCATCTGTCTCGAACTTTATTATCCGAGAGCAGGTAACAATTATTGGGCGTATTCGGTTCACTTGGCATTAGACATCTCCACAAGACAGTTTGGTCGCGTTAAGCGAGAACGACTGCCGTAGCATAGACCAACAGCAGAAGCACAAATCAGCTGCTGTTTGATGCAATGTGATCGGGGCTTCTGTTCAATACGAAATTTCCCAGCGTGTGACGCACGTAGTTCTGAGCAGACTCTCCAAATATAGAGAATAATTTGGTACTTCGCATTCGCAGGAGCGCAAAGAGACGTTTTCGCGCGATATGGTTAATGCCTTATACGTATGGAACGTAGGAAATGAGGTTCTGATCAATAATCTTGCTGTGATACTGAAGCGTGGGCACGACAGAGTGGGAATCAATAATCATAATAATGAACCGGGGAACAGCATTTCCTACAAGAAAAAATGTGCGCCCAGCGAAGACTCAGATCAGCCTGCGCATCCGCTCATAGTCTGATCGCAGGTTGCTGTGTGGCTAGCCAAGGACCCAAAGCCTATTCAGGTGCACAGCCAAGATTTTGAACAGCTTGCGCGGATGCACAGGCTGATTTGAGTCTTCGCTGGTAGCACATGCAGTCTTGTAGGAAATGCTATGTCCCGGCTCATATGTAAGGTGAATAAACCGATAAAGTGGGAATGGAAACTAACAGTCATGATTTTAATTGACATCGACTCTGCTTAAGTTATGATACCATTTAAACGGCTGTGCGTTGTAATTATATTATATAATTACTTTTCATAGCGCTGGAAAAATTCTTATCAAAATAATTACATCAAACGAAGAGGCACTTTCAGTGTTATATGATAAAATAATTCTGTCATTTTCATTCTGTAGTGTATTTATGAAGTAATTTCAGTGGGTTTTATTATATGTTCAAATATACTAAATTAGCACATTGCACGGATTACTCTTCTGCAATAAGCTGAACATTGGTACGTCTCGCCGTGTGTAGACAATTTGCTGGCTGTAACAATAGTATAAAATAAGGCTGGCTAATCAGAGCTGAAAAGATAATCGATTATCAGTCCTGCCATTGTGATCGATAATCGATTAGTAATCACTGAAGATTTGGTCATAATTTTACCTATCTGTCTGATAATTCTGTCTGTCCGAGCATAACTCTTACTATATGTTATACTTTACTGTATGTTTTTGGTCATACAGGCATGAGCAAACAGTGTAGACCCAGATGAGACGCCGCAAACGCGGCGTCTCATCTGGGACTACACTGTTTGCCACTCATCCACCTATTTTTAGACACAACCGTGGGTAGTAAATTTTACTTGTTCAAATTTTAGATAAAGTATGGTAGGAGTTGAGGTGTCTAATACTAAGGGTAAATACGGTAAAGTAACATACGCAGAAATCAAATGATCGATTATTAGCCATTTGTAACGATAATCATTTTTGTGGAATTTATCGATCAATTAATCAATTATCCGATTAATTGTGCAAGCCTTAGTATAAAACATATCCAGGAAGAGTCACAATCATAGCCTACCAATGACACAATAGGAAGAGCAAACAAATAAGGCCTGTCTACACACATGCAACAAACCAATGAAAAGCAAAGTAACTAGCTCCCTCTTCCTTACGTCACGAAAACACGCCTATATAATTTTGACCCCCTTAAGCCCCACTTTTATAAAGTAAAACTTGGGTTTACAGAGGTATATATTATTTTTCTTATTTCTGCTCAAAACATAGATTGCGAGTACTCGTTAGAACCGCCTCGGCGAGGCGGTTCTAACGAGTACCCACAGTCTATGTTTTGAGCAGAAATATAAAAAAAAATGTCAGAGTTTTATATCTGAAAATTTTGTTTTTGGTGGGGTAATTTTCTATATAGATGGATAGGCTTGTTTTCGTAATGTAATAAAGTGTTCACAGTGTTAGACAGGTTCCATCAAAAACAACAATGAGACAATGTACAGGACAAAACATGAAAAAGGGTCCGCAGTGAGCAGTCAAAAGGTCACACAGAGAAAAACTAACACCAGTACAATCGCCTTAGAACGGTAAATAGTAAAAACTACCGGGGATTAGTGAATTCGAGATTCCGATTTTCGCCTTTTTGTGTGTTCTTTGTTTCCAAGGACAACCTTTACAGATTTTAATTCACATTTATTAAAATTTGACAGTGTTTTATCAATATTACTATAATCAGACAAGTAGTTTTACATGTTAATTTTTATATCATGTTAACACACGTATGCAAAATATATTCTTCTATACTTTGATTTTGTTCATTATTTTTCAACAAGTAAAACTCGAGAAAAATGTTTACTTCGCACACTTACAAAAATATGCAATGTAAAAGGCTGATAGGAATACCAAACTGAATTAATCATTAAAAAAAAAAAAAGAAAGAAAAAAGAAAACAAGAAAAAAAACCCGTAAATATTTGTCTAATAATGCATACCCACACACATCCCAGGTTAACTATATGTTATACCGGAACGTGCCGTTACACATTACATAAATGGGCCAGGGCATAGAATTTCCTACCTGATTGCACGTGCGCCCAGTGAAGAGTTAGATCAACCTGCACACTCACGCAGTCTGATCAAAATCCTTGCAGGGCACTCTGTGGGTAGAAGAATCCAGGCTTGCGCGGACGCCAGGCTGATACGAGTCTTCGCTTGGCGCACATGCAATTAAGTAGAAAATCTGCGTTCCGGCTCAAAGTTGAAGACGTGATTTCAATAACGCATCTTCTTTGGGGTAAAGCATTTAACATATTAGGATCTGGATTGTTGATAATGTTACTCACAAACAAAAACGCCCTTATCATGCACTGAGATATGGGGAGTTTTCAGAGTGCATGTTTTTATCCATAAACTAACATGTATATAGAAAAATGAGCCGCGTTGCGAAAAAAAACAAACAAACAAACCAAAAAAAAAAAACAAAAAAAAAAAAACAAACAAAAAAACAACAAAAAAACAACAAACTCTCTTACTCTTTCTAGATCGCTGGCTGAATATGGTTTACTCCCCACCCCACCTCCCCACAAGGAGGCATTTTGTAGACCTTGTTTTTCTTAAAACCTATTATCTTGCGAGTATTTTGCAGCATGCAAGCCATCGGGCGATGTAGGCGTTACCTAGTAACAGCCTGTTACTTTGGTTATCCCTACAAAACATAATTATAATACCATAGGAAAGTATTAAACTTAAGAGACTTTGAGCAATAGTAATTATATGTTCCAACTAAACATATGAAGTTACTGTATCGTCCACGTGCTAAAATGTGATGTGATGTCTCAAGTTTCGTTTTGGCCTTACCTGGGGATACGCATGTTACATTTTCTACTGTACCCTTTAGAAGTGAGTATTTTAGCCCATATAGTTAGTTTTCATAAATTGTACATTATCGCGATGACATTTTCTTTGTATTTTTTGATAAGGTATTATAAAATTCTTTCCAAAGCTGCTTGTACAAATAAAGTGGATTCTTATTATAGCATTATATCTTAATAATATGAGATCCAAAGGCCATATAAACCTGCCTCTGCTATATCATTCTGCCCATAATAACGTAGGTTACACCTAAAATATCTATAATCTGTGAGCTTTGGTGGGTTTGTGTACGGTATTCTGCAACATTATTTAGTGCCTCTGTTTTTGTATCATTTAGAAGTTTTTGTAAGCATTTCCAAAACTGCAGATTTAATGCTGTTTTTTTTGTCAGTTATATACTTTCAATAATCATAACAGTAAAGTTGCTATCTGTATAAGACCAATTTTGCATAAAATACTGAATACTGTTGTCCTAAAGTTTTCAATGGATGGCAAATGCTTATTATTGTTTTATGTGTAAAAACATATCTTCAGAAGATTTATAGATCAGACCCTCACATAACTTTGCTTAATAGTTTATCAATGGTAATATATGTAACCACTTTAAAATGTCTTAATTTTAAGGGAGTTTTGTTTCAGTAAAGGTCTTTACCTATACTTTTATCTCTTGAATTCATACTCAGTTTTACAAGAAATGTTTTTTTTCAGATTAAAAGTATAAAAATGGCACTTTCACCTTATTTATTCTGTTACATTATCAGGTGTGTTACATAGACAATTCATTTATCTCCAATTTAGCGTACCAATGCATATCAGCTCAAAGAATTTTATTGTTGTATTATGAAGCTCCAAATTAAAGCTCGCTGTACTAATTTTTATTGTGATCTTCAAATCTATTTAAAAAACATAGCACATAATGCAGTCTAACATAAAGTCGATCTGTTAAAATGTTTTATGTATGTAACATAAAACATTATTTTTGATTATACAATATTATTATGAGCATATTCTCATGCCAAGAAGTGCATGTATTTAATACCAGAGTAGTATTTACATGCAGCCCTGATTACAACAGAATGTTCACTATCATAAACTGTTGCTGGATCATATACGACCTGTGAACACAGCGATGACTGGCCAATATCTTCTCTGTGCGCTCAATGAGTAGCTAAAGGCTCAAGCTTTCTTCATGCAGACTGATCAGACTGAGCGGACAACAAGGTTGATCTGGGTCTTCGCTAGGTGAACAAATAACTTGTTTGTTTTGTCATGTTGCGGCTAAAATACATAGAGAAAACATGTAGTAAACCACATACCACTTTGCATTACTGTAATATGCGCCCCCACCCCCCACACACAAAGAAAAAAACAAACAACAACAACAACAACAACAACAACAACAACAAACAAACAAACAAACAAACAAAACAAAATAAAAAAATAAATAAAATAAAAAAATAATAAATAAAAAAAATAAAAATAAAACAAATAGTTGTTGTATCTCCTAAATCAATAATCCTTTAAGAGATAAGTGAATGATTTTGGCATATTTAGAAACATACCTAACACAATGAAATTAAGTATATATTAGAGCAATTCAGTAACTTAAGCATTTTTAGAGATTACCTCCATTCTTGTGTCGAAAAAACCGTATGCAACTTGATTTGCATCTGTTCAATGCATATATTTGTACATTTTTCTACTATAACATAAACTACCGGTACTTAGCTAAAACTCATGAACATAAGTCAGATCATTATTGTTGGATATAATTACGAAGCTATAGCCAGCATTACATACTAGCATATAACTTTGAAAATAAGTCTATTAAAGGGCCTAGAAAAGCATTCTTAGTGTCAGAATATGCATTCGGAGAAGTAAAAGTTGTATTCTAAGCATAAGAGTATGTCTCAAATATGTAAATTTGAAGACCTTTAAGAACATGGAACTTTATAAATAGTAACTAAAATTCATTATTTTGTCTTATTTTGGTAGAGTCTGTATTTAGAAGCACAATAAAAGTTGTAACAGTCTTATTAGAGATATGCAAGGAGTCTGATTAAGAATAGCAGAACCAGTTTGTTGATACGTTACCAGACATGTTAGGTAAATGATAATATCTCGTAATGACATCTTATATTGGTAGTAAACTACTTACGTAAAAAGAATCATTGACCATCAGCAGGTACTAGGAATAATCAAGTCTGAAACTGCAATGGAAATAAAAAGCAAGAATGAAACATCGTAGCTTGCCATCAGAACAATCTAGTAATAAATGGTAGACCAGGAAGGTTTTTTAGTATCTCAATATAGATTCTCGTTAGCTTAATCTAATTCAGACTCTGCCGTAAGGCATATAAGGCTCCGAGATCACCATTTATATAAGGCTCAGAGACATAACCGGTCCTATCAATTTTATATTATCATCATTTAGACCATCAAGAACACATTTTTGAGGTCCAATATAAAACCAAAGCGAATGGAAATCATTTTGACTGGTGTTGTTGTGTGTTATTCTCATTACTTATATCACTAATAACATTTATAACAAGATTATTGACAAATGTGTAATTGTATATCTATAATGGTTTTCTTATCACTATATAGATTATATATAATAGTGAACAGTTCATCAAATTATATTATGTATGACTGACCTATTTGTGTGTGTGTGTGTGTTTTATTAATTGGTATTTCATAATAAAGCAGATTTTATTGGAGCAAATTGTCTTCTAGCCAGCATAAAAAAGTTTTATTTTAAACAATGTGGAAACAGAGAACTGCCAGAATGTGCATGCTGTATATTTGACTGCATCTTAGATATGAATTAAAATTGCAGTGTGTTGTTGATATATGTTTGATGTTATTATCATCATGATTACCACTGCACTTTTGTGTAAATTCAAGTAATGAAATAGTTCTCTTTGAATAATTAATGCCCTCAGAATGTTCGTTTTCATTTTATTCATGCTTTTAAGTTCATATTAGGAAAGTATACAGTAGTTTTATAAATGGGGCTGTACTGAAGAGATTTCCCCTGCAAGCATTGTCTACACGAAACAGTGTTCTGGCATCATAGCACAAAACTGGCACATAACGTATGTAACAGCATTAAAGGCTCCATATTCCTCAAAAATAGACATTTTATTTTCCAAGAAAAGTTTAATGAATAGATATATGGTATTAATACAATCATAAAATGTGGCACCTGACAGCCATTAAAATTTCAGTTAGTCTCTTGTTCTTGAACTGTATCAAAAATGAAATGATTTTCATCCTATCTCTGAATTAATGTTGCCAACATTAATTCAGAAATATGATAAAAAATCATTTCAAAATTATATAGGCGTGATTTCGTGATGATAGTGCGCAAAATTATGGTCCCAAAGACGTTCGGGTTATTGAGGTACGACTGTATATTGCTCTTATATAGCAGACTCGTTCAGAGGATGCAGTTGATAGCATTTCATCACATATCCTGCACTTTCTTGCTAAACTGACCCAATCCAAGCATGTTAGTGTAAGCTAGTTCTGTTTTACGTTATAAAAGTGTTATTCGGAACTAATCAGTCAGTATGTGCAGGTGGTCATGCTTTGTTATAGTCTGTCCTCTCAGCTAGCGTTCTATTTAACCCATTTAAGCCTAGCGTCCCATAAAAGGGATATTGTCAAACAGTGTAGACCCAGATCAGACGCCGCAGAACGCGGTGTCTGATCAGAAGAGATCAGGGTCGACACTGTTTGCATAAAGTACAGGGATTTCTAAACCATGGTAATAATAAAACCTAGCCAGACACCCCATTTACTGGAAATGGACCGGTCCAAATAGTTACGGTAGAAGAGTCCACTCGGCATAAATGGGTATAAAAACGTCAAAAAGATTGGTCTTGGAAACAAAGAACACATTACAGATTAGAAAATGAGAGTCTCGGTTTTATTGAGACGATCCATAAGCAGTAATGAAGTTTGCAACACTGCTTACACCCTCTAGCATATATATGAGCAGAACTCTATTTTCAAAGAACCACAATGGGCCCAATGATCCGGCTCTTAGACCATTAGGGCTCCAAATTTGAAGCATAGACATTCCTATCAGATATATTATGTGTACATACCTCTGGGCTTATTAAAGGTTTGGTCCTGAAGTAATGACCTCTTGGAAACCTACCATATAAAGTTCTCTGTTCAAGGAAGCTATGTACAAGGTTTGTAGTCAATCCCTAGTCAATCCCTTCCATTTTTTAGAAGATACAGCTAGATAATATTTGTCTTAGGTGCTTAGCAAGTCTTACCTGTGACCGTAACCCTAAGATCAAAGTCTGTCCCAGATACAGGGATGCCTTGCAAGAGATTTGAATCAATTTTCTCCAATAGCTTCAAAATGCCAACAGCAGAATTAAAAGTTTCTGGTATATTTATGAAATCTGACACGTGACATTGGCTTTGAGGCCGTTATACAAATAAGTAACATTCAGGAAGGTTATTTACATGTACACCGTTTCAGATAAATTCGTCTAAAGTTCACAATTTCAGGCGAGAAAACCCTTTCATCGTTTGTTCCGTTTCACCGGCGTTAGAAATGACAAAATCTCGCATTTTCCCCAAACGTCGGGCCAAAAATTATATTCTTATACATCGTTAAACAGTATCCATGTGACCTCGAAATTGTAGACTCATATCAGAAAGCAAAGTTTTCACTGTTTGCCACTCATCGCGCTATTTTACATCAAGAGGTAGCCAAATGGACCTGTCCAATTGTTAGGACAATTATGGTAAGGATTTGAGTTGTCTGAATATTTAGGGTAAATAGATTAGCCGTTCTAGTACATATCCTTATTGATCTTGTAGAAAATAGTGTGATGCAACGTGAGTAAATGACCCTTATACATCAATGAACAGTGAAGTTCTGGATTAGTCTTCGTTTTCGCGCAGTCTGATCATGTCCTATGTTGACCGTTCACAAAATAACAGGATATTATAGAAGATATTGATGAACAGAGACTATGTAGCAGCTAGATTGATCCGGGCTTTCGCTGACTTCAGATGGCATAAGGCCTCTTGTTACAGTTTATCAAATTTAATTAGCAAGATATATCTTGTGTAAATCTGATTACTGTTGTAACGGAGTAGGTATTATATAGATCACTTCTACAATATTTCTCTTGAAATCGAACTTTATGGCGATGCGAGTAGAGGCGGTTGACCTTTTCTTGAAGGCAAGCAACTTACATTGTGGTTAATATATACCCTGAAAATGGACGACCCTGAAAACGCTACAGTTGGCGATGACAGCGATGGGACAAGTGATGACACCACCATCATCTCCGGACCCCGGCAGCAGGGACAGATATCCCTGGCAGCGTTGCATTGGTTCCTTTCTCGGTGCTACAGGTTGAGAAGTGTTGGTGACTTCAGGGCGAAGTCAAACATAAGAAGGAGAGAAATGTAACGGAATTGGTATTATAGGTCACTTCTACATCCTTTTCTATGGGTCAGCTTTATGGCAGTTCGAATAGATGGGTTGGTCATTTCACGACATATAGCGATGTGCATTGTGGTCACCTGGTTGGGTGACCGCTTGTTGCTTGACTTCATGGACGGCTCTGAAAACGCTACATTTGTGGGAGAGGTGGGATGAGAGATGGTACCACTATCATCGTCGGACCCCGATATTTAAGGATAGGTGTCCCTGGCAACGTTGCATTGACTCCCTTCTTCGGTTTTGTATTGGTGATAGGGCGAAATTAAGAGAAGAAGGAGAGATATGTAACCGAATAGAGAGCTACATCCTTGCTTTGGAAGTTGGTTATATGGCAACGCGAGTAGAGTGGTTGGTCTTTTCACGAAGCAACGCACATTGCAGTTAATACCTGAATGGGTGATCGCGTTGCTTGACACCATGGACCACCCCGAAAACGCTACAATGCGATCAACCAAGGATTTTTCCTATAGGCAAACAGAAAGATCTGAAACAACCTGATCCTCTGCACAGCCTGTTCGCTAACAAAGCTGGTAAAACCTAACATTTTATACTCTTGTCGTATTTACCATAAATATTCGAAGAGCTTAATTGTCATTACCTTCACTTCACTTCTTCAGTCCCTTAATTTTATCGGTTGCTTGGGAATCACTGATGACTCTGACATTGTTTCTCTCCATTTTGATCTGACCTCGTCTGCCCTTTGCGATCTTTCGCCCAGTCCTTGATGTTGTCTTTCCCATCTTTTCTCCTGTCTGTCCCTTCTTCTTGTACCTTCAGCTGTGCCCTGCTGAATTGTCTTTGCCATGTCAGAAAAGCGTGAGATGAGATCTTACCATATGAGTCCTTGCCATACTTATTCGAAAGTTCCAACGAGACTACCTGATAATGTGAGTTAAAAAGTACTCAAACAGTACAGAGGTGTAGCTAGAACGGAATTATTTTTACTCACACTCAGGCTATATCATGAAAAATATGCCTGGAATCGCGTCTAAAATAGGGGCTACTCTTTAAGGAAAGAATTTGCTCCCTAAGGGAGCAAATGCTTTCCTTCAAGAGCAGCTCCTATGGTTTAGAAGCAGCAAAATATTTATGTTGATGTCACTATTGTAAAAAAAATCTGCCGCATGGTACGTACATGTACATGCGTAATGTGCGTAATGAGCCTTACTCCTGTGTATAGACCCTGTTTGATCTGGGTCTACACAGTTTTCGGGGGAGGGGGGGGAGGGGAGGAGGGGTCGGGTGTGGCGAAGATGTGTATTTTACGCCACTGGGGCGTCCAACTGATATTTGCTTACAGTTGGATAAGGCCTGCTATCCTTGTAGCAGGTAAGGGTAGAGGGGATATGTTTTTATTTCTTCTGTTTCTTCACTTTCATTCCTGTTCCTCTTTCTTCCCTGTCCCTCTCTTTGATCTCCTCTACTACCTTTTCTTTATCTTTTCTCCCTTTTTCTGGGAGACGACACAAAATGACCCACAAGGGTTGACGTGTCATTAAACCCCAACACAATCAATCCGAATATTTCGAGTAAATACGGTAACCAAAACTGACACAAGACGATTTACAGGTTGATCTGAGCCTCTATGAAAATTAAAATGAGCCCTCCTGGCCAAAAAGAATACTGTCATCGAGGCATATGGAGACAGTTCAACCGAGTCCGGGCCTTACTTGTCCGCTTACTGAATTATTGGGTATTGTCCCAGCTAGCATTCTACCTAAATCTACATCGGCCCGTCATCGGCCCGTCAGCTACCCTGACGGGCCGATGACGGCCCGATATAGATTTACGTAGAATGCTGACTGGGGTTAATTTTAGCGGGGAATGGGTAACAAAAAACGAAACGAGAATATGTGGATGCATAATATGATCTGAATCTGCACATTTCACATACCATATTACATGTGTATGTCCACCAGAGATAGAGGGGATATAGTGTTGTGGGGCCAGATCCAATTAGCTTAAGCGTCAGTGGTAGAGTTGGCGTCCGTGTAGGCTTGGCATCGACATGACAATTTCGTTGGTGCATGAACAAACCTGAATGAATTACAGCGGGTTAGTGGATTCATCAAACTTGCAAGGACGGGTGTGGAGTTGAGTGAGTCGTGCTGAAAAGATCATTAGGTTTTGAGACTTGACTACATTTACAAGGTTGCAATACTTCAACGACAGTAAAATGTTAAACAATTAAAAACAACTTCTATGCACTCGGTCTCCTGAAAATGGTCGCATTTAGGTCAAAACTCCATAGGTACATTACATCCCTGTTTGATTAGATTTTGGTGATCTTAACCTCGTTTGCAAGATCAGCACGTGACTTAGAATTGTAGAAGTGGGGGACGGACATCTGTTTTCTATGAGAGCACATTTCTGGTTTACCGTAAGTATTCAGACAGCCAGGCCTGAACAAACAGCGTGGACCCAGATCAGCGTCTGTTTATCGCTGATTCAGCAGTTTTAGACACATCAGCAGTAGGTAAAATGTACGTGCTCAAATTCTAGGACAAGTATGGTAAGTTGTTAAGATGTCGGAAAATTTTGGGTAAATAATGAATGCTCTAGGACACCTTATTGCATTACAAACCGAACCAAACGAAAAGGTGTTTTCATGTGTACATGAAAACACCTTTTCGTTCGGTACGGTCCGTGTAACAAAATATATCTTTTCGCTTGCTACTTGGCGCTCAGGGCTCTGCTAGAACCAATACGTGCAATTCTGGATCTCCTCTATCTGTAAACATATCTATTGTATGAAAGGAAAATCAATGATCGCAAACCATCTCGAAGCTGGCACTATTTTTGTAAATATCAATATTTCAACTCACCCACGCAGTCATCGCTTTTTCATGGCTCCAGCATAGACGTTTTTCAAACAAAGCATATGGACGCTTTTCCTGTTTCTTCTAGAACATATGTTCAAGTTATGGTTACTCATACGAATCACTTTTGATGCAGTTCTAATGAATACCCGTAAGATATGGTTCATTGAGAAATGAGAAGCAAATTGTGTCATGGAAACTCCTCTTATTTGAAGCTGAGCCTCTGCGCTGTTTCAAAATATTTTGCATTACAAATAGAGGCAGTAAACTCTTCATAAATTGCCAGGAATATGTGTTCAATCATGCTGAAGGGAATTATATACACTCGGCAGATTTTCCACAGTTTGTAAAGGAGATAACTATAGTTACGTACTTTTTGCACTATATGTCAAACCTCTTCTGAAAAGGGGTCTACTCTAAAAGGAAAGAATTTGTTCCCAGGGGGGAGCAAATTCTTTCCTTTTAGGGTTGACCCCTTTTCAGAAGGGAGCAATAATACTTTTGACAAAATTACCTCCCGCGAAACTGTATCCACTCCACTTAATTTGAAATGTAAATTGAGAAACCCCAGTCTGCATAAAATAATTGTCGGGGAATATTTTGCGATATTAGCTTTTGTAAAAAGACATTTGTTGCAAAACATGAATAAAGGGCCTTATTGCATGTGCAGACAGCGAAAAGGTCCCTTATCAGTCTGTGCTTTTACGCAGTCATCTGAGCATCCGCTGGCCCGCTTACAGCATTAGTGAATAATATAAAATATATCAACGGACAGAGAAGGCCCCGATCAAACTGCAAGAACGTACATGCTCAGTTATCTGGACCTTCGCAATTCGCACATAGCATAATGCATTTTTTTACACGTTACGGATAATTCTACTTCGTTTTTTGGAGTTAGAATTTTAACAAACGCAATATTCAAGTTGTGAGTACAACATTTTTGGATCTTCTAGTGAATTTTGAGTTGAGGTTTTAAGGCCCAGTCAACCTATTTGGGTCATGTCAAGGCGGTCAGTTTACCTAGCCACACCTTTCCTGGGCAAGCATAGTCCTCTACGCGATTAACCAGTATTTGTGCACTTTCTTTCGCCAGAAACTGATAACTGCCCTTCTTGAATCAGAGGAAGGGAGAGACAGTAGAAAATATTTCATGATCTATTTCTACGAAAGTATCTTGCCGGACCCGGCGGGGATCGAACCGGCGACCTCCTGATCGCCAGTCGGACGCGCATCCGACTGAGCCACCGAGGCCGGCTCGGAGCTCCTGGAGTAACTGACCAAATACTTGAATACTTATCATATCTACCCTGAGTATTGGTACTGACAGGTCTCAGGAAGCAGTTTCGGTCCAGATCAGATGCCATAGGACGCAGGTCAGGGTCAACACTGTTTTGCACCCACCCAGACATGTTGTAAAACGGGCTTGTTCAAATTTTGTGTGTAATATAGTAAAGAATGTAAGGTGTCCGAATATTAGTGGTAAAATACATGTACGTCAAGATATTTTAGTCTAATCATAGACACAGTACCAGCAGCACGTGCACTGTTTGTACTGTTTGTATATGTAATACACACGCACACTTGCACGTACACATTATTACTCATGAAATAATTCAGATACTTTTGGTGAGTCGAAACGATAAAACACATTAATTTTGTATACATTATACCTTGATTTTTCACCACAAAGGGACTAGTGCCTTTCCAACTTCCTGTGTATTAATTCCATCGTATCAATTCTTCAGTTTATTGATGTCTTGATCGATACATGTTTACTGACTTACATACCGTATTCATCCTAAATATTTGGGAACCTTAACTCCTTGCCATACTTCTTCTAAACTTTAAACAAAGACCTTAATTCAGTCTACTCCATACTGATATGTCTAAAAACTGCTGATGAGTGGAATCAGCTGATTACACGCCGTGTAATTAAAATTAAGAAACGCATAAATAATTCATATTTGCAACGATAAGTTAACTTTTTATTTGAATATACGGGTTTGTCTGTATACATACATTGGTTAAGCTGCAAACCCGCTGTGTTTTCTTTCAGAAAGAAAATTTTATTTCATATTTAGAAATGCTTAGAACCTTAAACAGTTTAGAGTGGTGGCGCCCTTGACAATAGTTTTGATATATTTAACCCATTGTAGATTGTATAGACTCCCCCACACTATATATTGGAAGAGTCCAATTTCAATTTTAGGTACGTCCGGCTATGTGATTTAGTTATTCCCAGAGAAAAATGGCTAAACTATTTGCAAACAGTAGAGGCCTTGATCGGACGCCGCGTTCTGCGGCGTCTGATCTGGGTCTGCACAGTTTTTATACGCCCGTTTGAAAAACGGGATGTATTATGTTACGGGGTATGGCGTCCGTCCGTCCGTCCGTAAACTTTTTCGTTTCCGGCTAACTCCTCCTACAGTTTACATCCGATCAAGCCGAAACTTGGTATATAGTTAGACCATGATGTGGCGCAGCGCATATTATTTCGGGGTTACAGTCCACCAAATGTTTGCAGAGTTATGCCCCTTAGAAAATTTCTATAAACTTTTCATTTCCGGTTAACTCCTACATTTTACATCCAATCAAGCTGAAACTTCGTATATAGTTAGACCATGATGTGGAGCAGCGCATATTATTTCGAGGTTACAGTCCACCAAATATTAGCAGAGTTATGCCCCTTTGCAAAATTTCAGTTGACTTTTCGTTTCCGGCTAACTCCTCCTACAGTTTACATCCGATCAAGCTGAAACTTGATGTGTCGTTAGACCATGATGTGAAGCAGCGCATATTGTTTCAAGGTTACAGTCCACTAAATATTAGCAGAGTTATACTCCTTTGAAGATTTCTATTAATTTTTCGTTTCTGGCTAAATACTCCTACAGTTTACATCCAATCAAGCTGAAACTTCATGTACAGTTAGACTATGATGTGGTGCAGCGCATATTGTTTCGCGGTTACAATCCACCAAATATTAGCAGAGTTATGCCCCTTTGAAAATTTCAGTAAACTTTTAGTTTCCGGCTAAATCCTCCTACAGTTTACATCCTATCAAGCTGAAATTTTATTTGTAGTTAGACCATGATGTGGAGTAGCGCACTTTGTTTCAAGGTTACAGTTCACCAAATATTAGCAGAGCTCTAAACCCCGTTGAAAATTTCTATTAATTTCTATTAATTTTTTGTTTCCGGCTAAATCCTTCTATAGTTTTCATCCGATCAAGCTAAAACTTCATAAATAGTTACACGATGATGTGGAGCAGCACATATTATTTCGAGGTTACAGTGCACCAAATATTTACAGATTTATACCCCTTTGAAAGTTTTTGTAAATTTTTCGCAGCATATTGTTTAGAGGTAATAGTGTGCAAATTTTATTTTATAATAGGTATATTTTTTTGCAAATAACTAAAGTTTTGGTCATATGAGCAAGATATTGATTTTTTTTCTTTTATTAGATTTGCAAGGAAAGGTTGCCATTAATAAATCTTTATGATTACATAACTCTTTTTGGATTTTTTTAAATACTCTTCGGATTTGGCTCCCTTGAAGAACAAAAATAAAATCAGTATTAAACAAGTTAAAAGTTTACAAAAAAATTTCTTGCACCTTTTTTTTTTTTTTTTTTTTGGTTGTTTATTTTTGTTTTGTTATTGTTTGGTCCGATTTTGAAGTATAGGAAAACAAATCAGCCAAAGGCGCATATGAGCTTATAATATAGTCATGCTTCTGTGGTGTGTCCTCCGTCAGAAAGCACTTCTGCCTAGAAGCAGCAAACTTCTCCCTATTTTCACAGGAGGGAGAAGTCACTTCTTCCTTAATTCCTGGGCCAGCTTGGTCGCTTAGGTTACAGTTCACCAAATATCAGCAGAGATATGCCCCAATGAATTTATTTTATTTTATTTTTTTTTTTTTTTTGTAATTCCACTTACAGTTTATATCCGGAGCACTGAATTATACAGGAGCCAGTTTTTGTGCTACATCTTTTTACTTGCCACGGGCGTATAATGCCCGGCGTGGCGGAGCTCTTGTTCAAGTACCCTTTAGGGGTCTCCCAACTACAATAGGTAAAAAGTCAATGAAGTTCTACTGTTTTATCCCAATTTTAATCAAATTTGCATAAAATGCATGGTTTGGCAAGATTTTTCATCCCAAGTAAATTCATGAGCCAACTCATGACATAACCATTGAAATGGCATGTGCGCCCAGCGAAGACTCAGATCAGCCTAAGCATTCTGATCAGAGTCTTCGCTGTCCGCATGAAGAAAGTTTGGGTCCCCAGCTAACCATTGAGCGCATAGCGAAGATTCTGATCAGACTGAGCGGATGCCCAGGCTGATCTGAGTCTTCGCTGGGTGCACAGCCATTTTGTTGGTTTTGTCATGAGGTGGCACATATGGCGAAAACGCCATAGCTCTAGATAAGAGGGGTATCCAGATAAACTTTTTCTTGTTTCTCTAAAAATACATTTATTTTGTGTACTCAATAGAAGTTCTGATGAGTACCCACACTTTATGCTCACGTGGAGAAATAAGGAAATATTCGACAGCTTTGTCTGAAAAAAAAAAAAAAAAAAAAAAAAAAAAAGACGTATCTGTAGCTATGACTAAGGCGTGTTCATTTTACAAGTCGACTCGTTATATCAAACACCAGGGCCCAATTTTGAAGGCATCCTTAGCCTAAGAAGCTCGTTAATGACAAACTTCTTAACTGTTGTAGCTAATGTATTTTATATACATATATATTTTTGCTGCAAAAATGTGAGTAGCAAAAGCTACTCACATTTTTTTCAGCAAAAATATCAATGTATTTGCCATATTTCAAGATAGAAATTTTAACGTCACGTTTGCTAACAACTTCGGTAAATTTTGAATGACCGGGCCCAGTGTGTTTGTGTGAGTGGGGGTGGGGCGGCAGGGCAAATATTTGGGTCGTAGAGATAACAGTAGAGTGAAATGAAAGAACTGGGAATGGTAGGATTCCACATGTATAACAAACCAAACAAAACATTGACCTTTAATTAGTTTGACCTAAGGATTGGTTTGAGGCATGAGTGTTTGACATAATTTGAGTCAACCGTAGTTAACTATTGTGTTAACATAATAATGAAATAGTTGTGTCAACTGTTGCTGGTTCGAATCATTTTCCACTGTTCTGGTTTTCGGAAATCGGATATCGATTGAAGGTACTATTGATCAGGTTATGCTGCGCAGCTAATCTGGGCCTTCGTTCCTCACTTATGCTTTAATTTGTTTTTCCGAAGTTGAACACTTATACTTTAACCCGCTGACTAAAAGAAAGAACAGACATTATTTAGAATATTTGTTTTCTTTATAAGACTTGACGCTTCTTTGAAATTGTTTCTGAAAGAGACAGCTCGAATGTATTGTCAAGGTATTATTTTCTTTAAAAAAGTAAGAATATGAGTACTAACTTTCATCTAATGATTCGTCTACAGAGTTCTAAAATATATTTTGAGCCGGGGCACAGCATCGGCTACAAGATCGCATGTGCGCAAAGCAATGACTCAAATCAGCCTGCACAGACTGATCAGAGTCATTGCTTTGTGCTCTATGGGTAGCCAAACATCCAAGCTTTCTTTAGACGGACGATAGAGGTTATTCTTAGAATGTGTGGATGAGCAGGCTGACCAGAGTCGTGGGGCGCACAACCAACCTTGTAGGAAATGCTATGGCCAGGCTCAATATCTATGAGACGGAAAACGTAATGTTTGTTATAGGCACGCTCATACCATTCATAAAACTTTGCCACAGAAAAGAGCATGCATATTGTGATTAAAGTTCGGTAAATATCAATTGCCTCATCATAAATCAATCAAACTTGAATAATTTAACAGCATGAAAGGAAAATAATCATATCGTCTAAATTTGGTTCTGTTGAAATATAGGGTCCATTTCATTCCGATAATGGAATTTCAGACACCTAGCAACGTAAAACGAATCCCATATGAAATACGGCCCAGACAAAAATTGGACTGCATCATGAGAAAAAAGGCTCTTCAGACTCTCCGTCGAATTACTCTTTCAATGCGCATGTCCGGTCCCTTAGCAAGGCCGCGTGTCTAATTCTTTGGCTGAATTTTTACCTAGGCCTACTGCTTACGCGAGCGAACAGCATAGGTTCTGGTGAGACTGCGCGGATGCGCAGGCTCACCTGAAGCTTTGCTGTTCGAGTATGCTATAACGACCCTTTTTCCATGACAGGCCCAATTGATTCGTTTTGTTTTTTGTTTCCACTGCAGGAGATGATGATAGTAATTAATTTCCTTTCTTTTGTTCATTTCCAGACGTTGGATTCAAAGTGGGTGGAGACAGCGGAATTAATTACCTCGTTTTACAAGTTCACTACAAGGACGTATCTTCATTTCTACCTCCAGGTAAATAGAGGATTTACTCTTTTGAAGTGATCACCAGAAATATTTTCATCGTGTGTAATGAAAGCATCAGTATTTTCACGAGTGCGAAGCAAGAGTGAAAATTTGAATGTTTTTATTACACGAATGAAAGTTTATGATATTCACTTTCAAAAAGTAAACTTTCCCTTTATTTAATTGTTTCCGTGAAAACTTGCTTCTTACGTCACAATTGTCATCGCCAAACAAAACATAAACGTTATGACATCGACGTTCGGTTCCTACCATATGAAGCGCTAGACAGACAAGACCAAATTTTTCTCAAACCAACATAATTTTGGCACCAGACTGTTTCTCATTTTCAAATTAAGAAAATCGAAGTGGCCATTTGCTGCTGTTCGGGTAATAGTGAAGACTACCGGCGTATCATTTTTATTTATTTGGGGTATACATTGGATTCACGGCTTGCAATAAAATAAAACTCGAACAGCTCGTCTTATAACTCACAGCCTACGTCACATCGATGATGAAGACACGTTGTTTTCGTCAGTAACTAGTTTCACTATACGGAATACGGAATCTTGCTGAACTAATGTGCTATTATAAAATTCAAAGTATTCACTTGGTGCACTATATTCGCTATCATATGGACTCTGTGTCTTTCGAAAAATCGGGCAACTAAAACAAAATATATATTCAGGCACTGCGACCGTCCATGTTGATATTCAATTAATAGATTCTAAAAGGAATGACCCTTGAGAGCAATGAACACACTCACAAAACTGAAAATAGCTGAAGTGTCAGGTTTTCTGGGCCAGACTAGCTAGTTTGGGCCAATTAGGCCTCATCAGTGATCTTCACTTAATTTTTTTTTAAAACATTTCGAAAACAGGCCTATTCAAATATATAGAAACTTTCACCTCCAAAAACTGAAAATTTTTAGATAAAAAAAACTGATATTTTTTCATATTTCTGCTCAAAACATAGATTGTGGGTACTCGTTAGAACCGCCTATATAGATTGTGGGTACTCGTTAGAACCACCTCGGCGAGGCGGTTCTAACGAGTACCCACAATCTATGTTTTGATCAGAAATAAGAAAAATAATGTATACCCCTGTAAACCCCAGTTTTACTATATAAAAGTGGGGTTTAAGGGGGTCAAATTACATAGGCGTGTTTCGTGATGTCTCGGAACGGGCTCAGATAACACAAACTCAATAAGAGCAATTTCTCCTCTTTTCCACAATATTTTCAATATGTCTCTTAACTTCAGGAGTCAAATTACATATTCATTTGTTATATGTTGTTGTTCGATTTATTGTTTTCCCCACTATTGCAACTCTGGTATTTCGAGGTACGAATATCTCGAAGAGTCCCTTGGAATTCGAGATAACGAGAGTCGACTGTATAAATAAAGTTACCCAGGAAAGCGCAGCCTCTCCTCGGAAAGACGAAGAGCGGAGGACCAAACAGTGAAGAGACACAAAAGAATACAGTCAAACCTCGATGGCTCGAACATGGATGGCTCGTTTACCGTGGATGATTCGAACTCTTTTTTCAGTCCTTACAAAATTCTTCCAGTAGCTCAAGAAAATAAATATTTAATGATTTTTTTCTTATTTTATCATGAAATTATATGTTGTGTTTAACCATTAGAATCGCCTCATCGAGGCGATTCTAATGAGTACACTCAACATACAATTATTGTGTAGAAAATCGAAAAGATTTCCCTAAATTACAGCTATTTGCTTCCTGAACTGGTGCCATGAACTACCCATGTCTCGAACGAATTTCCATGGTCCCAAAGATGTTCGACCCACTAAGGTTCGACTGTAGTTGCAATAACAGATATACAAATTGAAAAGAACTGCAGCAACCCCTTTGGAACGGCCAGCAGAAACAACAACTGGAGGGTCTTAAATTCTATTCGACTCATTATCACAAAGTCAAAGGGACTCTCTTCCAGATATCCGTACCTCGACATATCAGATTTGTAGAATTGAGGACCCAGCAAACACATGACGTCGCATCAACGTCGTTACACCGTCGCTGCAACGTCGTGACGTTGCAGCAACGTTATAATGACGTTGTTACCATGTAGTGTGTTTGCTGGGAAAAAACTAAATCGAACAACTATATTTTACATTTGAATATGTAATTAGACTCTTGAAGTTAGAGATATATTGAAAATATTGTTAAAAAGAGGAGAACAATTTCTCCTCTTTTCCACAATATTTTGTCACCTGTTCTTAGATTTCAATGTTAAAACACTTCGTGATAAGCGGTTATTCGAGATAAGCGAAGTCGAGATAACGAGAGTCGGCTGTAGTTTTACACTATCCCAGTCTCACCCTTACCTCCAAAAGCAGCTCCAAGCATTAATACAGAACATGAAACAAATGAAAATACAAACAGAACGAAATCAGAAAGCAATGCGGACAGCCATGGAAGAAATCGACAGCAGTACTAATGCCATTAAGAAAACATAATATATGAAAACAAGATGGCAGCCCGATAATCGGGTGACCACAATGCTAGAGTTACACCAACGGATCCGCATCAGAATATTTGCCTTACTGGATGAGTGGCAAAGAGTGTGGACCCTGATCCGCGTTTTTGCGGCGTCTGTTCTGAGTCTACATTGTTAGCTCAGGCCTAACTGTCCGGAAGCTTAGAGTATCTACGGTAGCAGCCATCTTGTCCTTGAGACATTGTCAGATCTACATTGTCAGATCTGTATCTCTGGGCCCAGTTGTTCAAAGCTAACGACGTCGTTAGTTAACGATTCGTTAAAATTTACATCGAGTGATACGCAAATATGCTGAAATTTTTTGCTGAAAAAATGTGAGTAGCTTTTGCAATGCAAAAGCTACTCACATTTTTTCATCAAAAAATATCAGAATATTGTGTATTGAATCCGCTAAAATAGTTAACGAAATGACCCTTAACGAGCTCGTTAAGCTAACGACGCTTTGAACAACTCGGCCCTGCTTGTCTGATGACGCAAGACACGCAATGTAGACAAATTGATCAAGTCACATAGTCAAGTGACGACGAACAACAAATTAAGTTCCTGTAATCAGATTAACAACAAATCATAAGATAGTGTAGCAGTCGTGTTCTGTCTGGGGAGCTTTATTTAATACATGGGTTGGTCAGCTGAATTATTTTCTATTTTGAGAGGAATCTTGTAGCGAATTTAAAACATATTTGTCATAATTAACCGGACCGATCTGCTTGTGAATAAAATTGTAGGCCCAGAGACACAACTGAATCAGGCACTGCACTGTTTTCAGCCATCACATAACGAAAACACGCTTATTCAAATATAAAGAAAATTTCACCTCCAAACAACTGAAAATTTTCAGATAAAGAACTCAATAATATTTTTCATATTTCTGCTCAAAAACACAGAGGCGGTTTAAACGAGTACATACAATCTAATAATAGATGTTTTTTTTTTAGGAGAAATAAGAAAAATAGTGTATACCCCTGTAAACCCCAGTTTTACTATATAAAAGTGGGGTTTAAGGGGGGTCAAAATTATATAGGCGTGTTTTCGTGATGATCATTTGGACACACCAACAGGTTGTCAAATGGCTAGTGGTGCGATGGATGTTTACATGTTTCATTATTCCTCATGAACGATCTCAATACAACCGAATCTGCAATTTATTGACTTTGATTTCTTCTGTATTTTCTGGGTCCGTATTTCAAAATTTTTTGTGACCGCAACATATGTCGTTGAGTGCTTGTGCCGAGGCCGTTAAACGTCACCCCGTACTTTGGTATAGTGCTGATATTAGTAAATTGTCTGGGCCCAGTTGTTCAAAGCATCGTTAGCTTAACGAGTTCATTATTGGTCAAAATGGTAGCTGTTCTAGTAAGTACAATATCTAATTCACAGGTATTTTTGCTGAAAAAAAAAAAAACGTGAGTAGCTTTTGCAAATGCAAAAACTACTCACATTTTTTCAGCAAAAAATATTAGCATATGTTCCATATTTAATGATCAAAGTTTTAACGATATGTTAACTAACGGCATCGTTAGTTTTGAACAAATGGGCCCTGGCATTTTGGGACTATTGGCCTCATACATTAAACGTGAAAATAGAATTTCTCTCGAAGCCGCTAGGGGAATGAGGAGTATTACATTTTTCATTATTCTTCATGACCAGACTTAGTAAAACCGAATCTGTATTTCCAAAGGAGCCCTACTTTGGAATATGTGTTCACGTTTTAGTGGCAATGTAATGGGAAGCGGAATAAGTACGGTAAAGAGCTTTTAAATAACAAACTTGTCATAAGCACTTTGTCTGAGAAAAAAAAAGAGTGGTGTCTAATAAACCACTAATTAGTGCCTTTGAACAAGCAAATAAGTGTATGGCGTCACGTTTTTCTCTCACGCAATTCATCGCTTTATATATCTCGGAATTTAAATTATACAGACTTTCCATATTTGGAATCATATTCGCGCCTGGGGACATTGATATAAATTTACGGCGTGCATCAAACTATATTATTTTAGACAGATCTGCATCTTTGAGGTTATACTGTATAATCTTGTTTCTATCCGTTGTGTTAGTATTGTAAAGTGGATGCAACATGTAAAACAGTAATTAAAACAGATGAGGTACATAACAACGAGATTCCAACTGATGCTTTCTGAGCAACTCTTTGTCAAACTAAATAGGATTGCTTGTCACAAATGATCAATACACAGTATATAAGCCGCAATGTCAGAAACGTAACTTCTGACATGTGCGTACAACGAAGACTCAAATCAGACTGCGCATCCGCGCAGTCTGATTAGAGTCTTCGTTGTCTGCATGAAAACACTTTGCATCCTTGTCAATCCAAAATGTGCTCAGTGAAAAATCCGATTAAACTGCGTGAATGCGCAGGCTTCTCTTGCAGGGCGCATATGACAGAATTGCCTCACCGAGGTGATTCTAATGAGTACACTCAACATACCATTATCTTATAAAAGACCGAAAAGACACCCCTAGATAATCGACACCCTAAATAATCCCCATTTGCCTCCTGACCTGGCGCTATGATTATCCCTCTGTGGCTCGAACTACCCATGTCTGAAACAAATTTCCATGGTCTTGATACCACATTTATACAGTTAACCCTCGTTACAACAACAGCATTTGTTCCCAAAGACTTTCACATTAAATAATTTTGCTGTTGTACAGAATACTTAATGAGCAGATTGATATGTAAGAAAGGTCTTGTTTTGTTCTTATTTCCTCACAGAACATATGATTTGGATATTTGCTATCAAATATCCAAAAAATATGTTTTTAAAGTATTAGATACAATATACTGGCATATTTTGTGACTAATCATTATTTCTGAAGAGAAGGTTTAATGACCGTCAAAGTGTCATTATAACGAATTTTGTCGTTGTATCGAGTGTCGGTATAAAGAGTGTTGTCTGTATAAATGCAAAAATGTCTGCACATTTACAGAAGTCTGCAAAAACACATTTCTATAGTGTTATTTAGTACGACAAAAATGATTATACAGAACGGGATGAACTGCGCTACTTGTTTTTTCGTTTTTTTTTTTTTTTTTTTTTTTTTTGTTTTTTTTAAATTTTTTTTATTTTCTAATCAGTCTGGTTTTTTCATTTTCAGAAAATTCCAAGGACAGTTCTGGAATAACTATGAGTGTTACAGATGCACCGTAAGTTACCTTAATTGCCAAATTAACATTAGCCGCAACGTGAAACAAAACAAAACAAAACAAAAAAAAACAAAAAAAAAAAAAAAACCGTACGGTCTGACATATGCACTCAACAAAGTCTCAAATAAGCTTGAGCATCCGCGCATGCTGGTCAGAGTCTTCGTTGTTCGCATAAAGAAACTTTTAAATCTTGGCTATCCAAAGTGCTTCCAGTGAAGATTCTGTCAGACTGTGCGAATGCGCAGGTTGATCTGAATTTTCGTTGGGCGCACTTTTCTGAAGGTACTTTTTCGGACGTTTGACGCTTACATGTTCGTCCATTTACCCATGTAATTATTATAATACTTATCCCAAAATAATTGAATGAGTCCTTGTCCATGTCACAGATACTTGGGGTCAGTAGAGCTTTCTTGCAGTTAGTAGAGAGGATGGTCTAAAAATGATCTCTTGGATTTTTTTCTCTTTATTTTATTTTTGCATTTTCTTATGCTTGAACAACACCTTAAGTCATACAAATGGTTGTGTCACGTCTAGAAATCGTTTGAAAATAATGATATTTTATGGATAGGATACAATTACCACAATTATATCCTATCCATAAAATATCATTATTTTCAAACGATTTCTAGACGTGACACAACCATTTGTATGACTTAATGTGTTGCTCAAGTATAATTAAATGCAAAAATAAAGAGGAAAAAAAAATAAAGAGAAAAAAATCCAAGAGATCAGTTTTGGACCATCTGCTCTACCAACTGCAAGAAAGCTCTACTGACCCCAAGTATCTGTGGTCCATGTATCTAAAAGCGCTAGACGTACACCCTGGTCCGGATCAGATTCATTAGGGTCTATAATGTTTGCTCAATGATGTAAATACGTTTGCTGACGGGGATATAGAGTGAACTGTGTGGTCACCTTTAATTCTAATGTAACTCCAAAGTGGGAAGATGTGTTCGATCCGTATAAGGTCCTCTACATCATCAGTGAAACATCACAGTGAAAACACATATGAGCCAGCGCACGATCAAACTTACAATAAGACTTGCGGCCAGCGAAGACTCAGCGAAGACATGCGATCAGCGAAGACATTGATCAGCCTGCGCGCATCTGTCTCTTACAGCCTCCAGGCTATCCAAAGAGGGATAAACGAGAAGCCTTGCTATACTGTGTGGATGTACAGGCTGATCTGAGTCTGAGGCTGGTTACATAGGTCTTATTGTAGGTTTTGTCATGCACTGGCTCATATAATCACAGACAATATGAAGAAACAAACAAGAGGCTCTATGATGAGCTAAAGCTAGAGAAAAGAAAATCCACAAGTAGGATCACGGATTATCCGACTACAGACAGCGATAGTCAGGGCCATCCTTCTTAATACAGTTGTCGGAAGAAGCCGACATTCAGTCTGAGACACGATTCATCGTCATGCAATTAAGGAGGAAAGCAATGTGATCAGCCGTTATTAGGTTAGAAACCATAGGGGAGAGCAATTTTCTCACAGTTGAATAATGTCTTTCGAGAGAAACTAGTTTCGATACAAAGTTCAAAAGTGGTGAATCAACGTTTTGCAGAGGAAAACGTGTCGATTTTGACAGTTCACCTTGACGCGCAAACTGACCGGAATGCGCATCCTGACAACATTTTTGTCTTTTTCTACAAGGTCCTTTTATTATGAAGACAAGCATCATATGCTGAGCTTTCATCGATGCGCAGACTTGTATTGGACTTAATATATCCCGATATGTGATAAAATTGGTTTTCCAACAGCAGATCGAAGAATTATGTTTGCACTGAAGATTGTGTTGCTTCAGGGCAACGCTCCATGGTGACTTGAGCAAGAGCTTGTATGGCACTATCGATAGAAGTAACTATTTGGTCTATCCCAGTGCGGAAATGATGTGATTATAGATTTTTCAGTGCAATAAAAAGATACTTTAGTGCTAATGATGCTAATGTGAATCTCTTTTAAGCAATACAAGAAAATTTAGCGTTGATATACAGTCGACTCTCGTTACCTCGAATTCCAATGTACTCTCTGAAACACTTCGAGATATCCGTACCTCGACATATCAGATTTTCAGACTTTAAGAAAAAAATAATTCGAACAACCATATTTAACAAATTTATATTTAATCGGACTCTTGGCGTTAGAGATATATTGAAAATATTGTGGAAAAGAGGAGAAATTGCTCGTAGGAGCAATTTCTCCTCTTTTCCACAATATTTTTTACTTGTTGTTAGATTTTTATGTTTAGGCAGGGACAAGATTTTCACTTCGAGGTAAGCGGTTATTCGAGATAAGCGAGTTCGAGATAACGAGAGTCAACTGTATTCTATTTAGGGTAAATATAGCTCCAGATAAGGCACTTTTTTCAACCCTAAAATAGCAATACTTTTCGTTTTGTTCACAAAAACATATGTTTTTGGTACTCATTAGAAGCGCCTTGGTGAGGCGCTTCTAATGAGTACATTAACATGTGGTGTTGTGGACAAATAAGAAAATTATATTCTGGATACCCTTCTCATCTGGCGCCATGGAGCCGTGACCTTATATTAACCCATTTATGCCGAGTGGACTCTTCCATCTCAACTCTTTGGACAGGTCCATTTCTAGTAGAAGGGGTGTCTGGTTAGATTTTATTATTACCATGTTTTAATTCTTGTATTTAATGCAAACTGTAGACCTTGATCAGGCGGCGCATTATGCGGCGTCTGATCTGGGGTTACACTGTTTGCCAATGTCCCTTTTATGGGACACTTGGCGTAAATGGACTAGTTGATATGAGGAAATATAATATTACGGTGCGCTCTAACTTCCACCATCCCTAAAGCTGCTGGGCTTTTGAACATCTGTACCTTTTACTTTACCTTTATTATCACCTGACTGGTCTATGAGCAACAATTGATTTCCTTTCCTTCTTTATAATAGGAACCAGGATAGATGGACGTATTTTCAGTTATTAAACTAATAAAAGTGATTGTGGCTCTTCCTGGAGATCATCTGTACTATTTTTCTTTCCAAATAGGGCAATGTGAAAAAATCATCCAAAATGCTCAAGAACAATGCTATTCATGCTTTATAGACAATACATTCATGATTGTTTAATAGAAAAACAAATACAGATACAAATCCTTCTGTGTGGTCATACACGCTAAGTTTAGTTCTGTTTTGTCCAGTTTTCTTTCGATATACATTTGTTTCTTTAACTTCCTTAATAGACTCTGAATAACACTTCCGATAATAAACCCCTTTGAAATAGATAAAACTCTTCCAATTTGCAGGATGGAAGAAGCCGTTGAATCTTGGCATTAAAGTGTATCCGTATAGACTCTAAAACTCCAAACTCCATACCATACGAATCCTATAATTTGTAAGAGTGCACTTTACCTGTTGTTGAATCTGAAACAATGCTGGATGAGTAGCAAACGCAAACAGTGTAGACCAAGATCAGACGCCACGTGTGGCGTCTGATCTGGGTCTACAGTGTTTGCCCAGACCTGTCGGGTTATTGTGCAAACTATTGACTGGTTGTAGGAAAAATGATTAAAATGCATCAATAACTTAATTGCACAAAGCACAATTCCGGAATGTAGCAGTCGCTTGATTTACTCTAAAATTAAAATGCATCAGTCATCTTAGGACTGACGGTGCAAACTGTTCGAGGGATTGTAGAGCATGTAATCGAATTTAACAGCTAGAAACGAAAATGAATGGATACGCATTCAGGAGATATACCTACGTTAAAATGTTTTTGTGTTTTTTCCTTCCTCCTGAAAGGGTCTACTCTCTCGTTTAGAGTAGGTCTTTTTTCAGAAGGGACTGTATATTCCTAAAAAAAAAACAACAAAAAAAAAAAACAAAAAAAAAAAACACAAAAAAAACCCGAAAACAAAAAACATAACACAAAAACACAAAAAAGAAAAAAAAAAGAAAAAAAAGAAAACAACAACAACAAAAAACAAACAATTCAAAAACAACAACAAAAAAAAAAAAAAAAAAAAAAAAACTAAAAAGAACAACAACAACAACAACACAAAACAATAAAAACGTGAACGATAATACCCCGCCATTATCGTGTCCTCGCAGATAACTGTGAAAAATTGATGAAATTTGCTCATTAGCAATCCCAAACCAGATATCTTTAATATCAGTGCAAAGGCTAAGTTAGGTGAAAATCCATTGACATTTACTCAAGTTATCTTCCGGAAACGAAAATACGGACGGATGGGCATACGACAGGACAAACGGGCGGACGGACAGACGCACAGACCCCAACGAGAAACCATAATACCCCGCCACTATCGTGTTGTGGGGTATAACAACAAACAAACAAAAAGCAACAACAAAGTACAAAAACAAAAAGTCATAGATCTGACTCCCTTGTAAAAAATGGCGAAAATAAACTATCAGGTGTACCAAGCCCCATCCCCGCTTCTCCCTCACTCATCCCTTACACTAGTCGAATAGTTCTGAAAGATATTTGATAGAAATAGAACGGGTGGCTTTACTTAGTTTCCTCCGCTTTTGTTTTTGTAGTTATTTCTCCCTATAGCTTACATATGCCTTCTACAATTTCACTTCAATTTAATTGCAGGCAGCGTCGAAGGGCGGGAGTATATCTCTTAGGAACTGATGGCCGCATACCTGCTCATGAAACAGGTAAGTTTAGTTAAGTAGATTTTGATTGTTCTAGGGTTTAACGGCACGTAACCCTTGTGGGTCATTTTGTGTCATCTCCCAGAGAAAGAGAGAAGAGATATAGAGGAGATAGTGAAAGAGATGAAAGAGAGGGACAGGGGAGAAAGAGGAAAATGAATGAAAGTGAAGAAACAGAAGAAATAAAAATATTCCCCCTCTACCATTACCTGCTACAATGATAGCAGGCCTTGCCCAACTGTAAGCCAATCTCAGTTGGACGCCCTGGTGACGTAAGAAACACGACGCCTATAGAAATGAGCCGTGTCAACCAGCTTCTTGCAGGACAACGAA